>CAJQZN010039642.1:0-17544 GCA_907164685.1 Colias eurytheme | reverse complement strand
CTAGTCGCCTCTGCGTTCGCTTGGTGATTACTAGTGCGTTTACTCTCGTGAGTTCAATGGACGTCATAGAGTTGCCGTCCACGATTTTTTATCGTTTTACGACTGTCGTGCTTGCCGTTCCCACTGTCACGACAAAGTGTCGTCACTGCAAAAACTGTCGTAGACGACAGTAAATTGTGTCGCTCTGAATGTGAACACCTCCATTTAAACATATAAGCCACGACACTTAAAACTACACGATTATCTGTCGTCACGACACGGTGGGAACGCGCCCTTAGAAGCAGGCAAACAAATATTTAATATTAGTATCTGTTGAAATTGATAGATGGCGCTTTAATAAAAACGACTGCTTTGGTATAAACGACATCTGTTTATTTTGCAAAGAATACCTATCATAAAACCATAATATTATGATGTCTTATATTTTAGCCGGTTGAACTAAAAGTTTAGTATAATTACTCTAGATGTCGCTAATTCAAGTTATTATAAAGTTAATTTAAAACTTGTTTGATTCCGAGATGAATTACAAAACTGTCGGTAGATGACATTCTGATTTATTTTTAAATTGGTTGTATATTTTATCATTTTTTAGTACTTTGATATCACAAAACCTGAACCTGTGTTTGACTACAAAAAAGAAAGGATGGTTTTATCAAATAAATATATACATAGAAAATAGTGGTGCGCCCCAGCTTCGCCCGTGGTACAGGTATTATAGCCAATAACACTAAGGGATCACGTAAAAAAAATTCATTTAAAGAAAAATTCCATCACGTAGTAGGTACCTAAGGTATTTGTCATTACAAATCGTAAAAAAAATGTTTCTGTTTAATATCATACATTTATGATATTAAAATGTATACAGTGGTGAAATTTTGTTGAAAGCGTAGCAAGTTCCTGATAAAAGCTCGTTTAAAGAAACAAATAAACTTTAAAATCTTAGTATAGATTCAAATTTTAAGACTTGGTCCAAAATGTTTAATATGATTTAGTTTATTTTATAGTTAGCTACCCTATCTTTGAAACTTTAATGTAACTAACCTGAAAGCTAGTTACTATCTAGGTAGTAATGTAGACGTTTTCGCAAGATGTACCTACATACCTATACATAATATAATCTATACTAATATTATAAAGAGGAAAGGTTTGTATGTATGTATGTATGTATGTATGGCTTTCACGCATAAACTACTGGACCGATTTTGATGAAATTTGGCACAGATAATCTTTAGACCCTGAGGAAGAACATAGGCTACCTTTTATTGCGAAATATGTACCACGGGCGAAGCCGGGGCGGACCGCTAGTATAGTACCTATACAAAGACACTGCCGCTTTCTTTCTGCGATATACTTTTATTTTCAACTTAATATATTTTTTTAACCTTTCGAAGAACAAAATAACAATATGTACTAGCTCTACGTTAACATGTGGTTAACATATTAACGTTTTCTTTCAAACTTTTACACATATCCCTCAAACAGTCATAAGTTCAAAAAAATTATAATATAATAGTATAACACGAATTTACATAAATAGTATAAAAATTTACATAATATATTTGAGTGGAACTAATCGATAAAACAGCATGAATGACATGCGATTGCTTCGTTTTTATGGCTAATGTTTTATTAATTACATTTTATGGTCTGTTATTTTCGTATATATTCGAGTATAGTCATCTAATCGTTTATAATGCAAGTTTAACCGAAGAAGATTCTAGACTCGAACGTTCTATTGACTAATACAATAAAAATTCGCTTAGATAATATTCGGATAATAAATAAGACCTGAATTTTTAACAGTTTTTCTCCCCATGGAGGTTCTTTCGATTTTGTTTCAATGCGTAGTCCTTATTTAAATTATCTGTTAATTTTATACAAGACAGTTTAAAATAAATAAGGTGTACGAATCTGTCAATACTTTGTAGAAGTGTGACTGGTTGTCAAATATGCTACTTTGTATTTTTCGCGTAAATTATTTTGATTTTTTTAGTTCGTTACGTGAACTAGAGTTCGGCGATCGATCAATACGAAAAACTGAAAATTCTAGACTTACTTTAAAGGTTTTTTCACTTGGAATTTTTGCGCTTGCGTCTTATCTCGAGATTTTATTTCAAAATGCCAAAATAATTTAACAAACCCAATTTTTGCTTCCCTAAACATTTGAAGGGAACATATGAATACTTCTCATTGAATAAATTTTTATACGCGTAATAATCGTCTCAGAGGCACTAATTTGGCGATTGAAAATAAACTGTTAATTTAATTTCCATATAGGTGTCAGTTTTTCCTTTGTACATACCTTTTACCTAGTTAGTACGTTTCATTTACAATAAATTATCGCATCTTACGATTTGTCAAGTAATTGAATTTTATTAGATGTTTAATAACATTGAAAACCATTTTCATTGCTTGATAACAAGAAATTACTCGCAGGTTTTATAGACGAATTTCAAGAAAAAAAAAGTAATAATAAAATATTGATGTTTATATGTAATAGATTTTTTTTGATATGGTTTAACAATTAGTCACCCTGTGAAGGAGTTTGAAAAACGGTTGTATACCGATGGAAATAATAATGACTATAATCCATACTAATATTATAAATGCGAAAGTAACTCTGTCTGTCTGTCTGTTACTCAATCACGCCTTAACTACTGAACCAATTTGCATGAAATTTGGTATAGAGATATTTTGATACCCGAGAAAGGACATAGGCTTCTTTTTACCCCGGGACATAGGATAGGTTTTATCCCGGAAATCCCCCAGGAACGGGAACTATGCGGGTTTTTCTTTGACTGCGCGGGCGAAGCCGAGGGTTATGTTAGCTAGCTAGTTTCTCTTTGTAACTACAATAAAACATATTTTACAATTTTATAGTCTGTACTTCCAAAACATCTTTTACTCACGCATTTACATCAAACGAACATAGAGCTGGTATAGAGAGCATTCTTTTTTTTTAATTTTTTTTTCTTCATTCTTTTTTCTAAAAGAGCATTCTTTCGTATTCAGTGTTGTTCAGTATTAGAACATTGCATAGAATCTTTTCGAACGCACTAAGAACAACGAAATAATGCTCTACGCCTGTTTAAACTAAAAGAATGTGATATAGTGGAGTTAGAATGAGCATTCGCTCGTTTGATGTAAATGCACCGTGAGGTTTTGTTTACGTTTAAATTTATTATTATTTGTACAACATAATGGATCCTAATGGAATAATGTTTTATGTTCTGCTGTTTGTTTGTATGTGTGTCCGTGTCTCTGTACCATTTAGAAATTTCAGAGTGCATGTTTAAAAATTACAGCCACATTTAAAAATTACAATTACTTTATTAATAATTAAAAAGTGTTAATATTTAAACAGAAACACCGCACGAGTCTGTATTTTTATTTTTTGCACTATTACACAAAATCTCGTGTCTGACTCGGATTCACACTTAGCCGGTTTTGTGTTACCATAAATCAAAATTATTTTTAATTATCCTGTACAAACAAAACACGTTTTAATGTTTAATGAAAAACGTGTGTAATATTAAATGGCGAATGCGAAGTCGGAAGATATTGATTTTAACACTTATGGATATTTGTTCAATCGTTTTACATAACCGAGTCCTCAACCTGTCTCTTCTAATGAGAGGTCAAGGCCCTCCCAGCCAAGGCAAGTTCATACATAATCGTATATTTGTATAGCATTAAAATATTTGTTTTAATATACCAACATGAATATTAATTGTTATCGAATACATTATCTGAAGATTTGACGTTCACTAAATACACAACCGAAGCCAGGCGTGACGGCAAAAAGCATATTGATTTATGTTTATTATTAATAAAAACCTAACTTTATGAATTATCTTACGTAATATTTAAACGGTTTTTGTGATATTTGAATCATTAGTTATTTCAATATTTATAACACAATTGAAAACGTGAGCGACAAAATACCTATATTGTATTAATTTTCGAAACTTTTGGTATGTTTTTCTTCTCATAGTTATCGGTATAACGGACTGGCAAAGATTTATTATTTAATTTGCATCGGTCAATATTTTTTTCTTCGTGCTAATTACGAGCCCACAATAAATCTTTTAAACGACTATTCGAACGGTGATATAAAAACATAAAAGATGCTATATTTATCTGTTGTGTATGTACAATGTGCAAACCCTTCCGCTTTATTAATGTGGGTATATTCATAATATCTGCGATATTATTCATCTTGAATATATGTATTTCATTAATTTTAAAATTTAATTAAAACAACAAGAATTTTGAAATTAAAATAACAGCAGAGTTAACCTTAATATGTTGCTTTTTTTGTTCTGATTTATTTTATACTGTATTTCATGCATACAATATAAAACAAAACTAATAAATTAATACTTTTATTAATCTATGAATACTTGCTGTTCCTTGGAAATAGGTTTACAAAAGGAAGAAATTATCATGGTTTTGAAATTGCAAGGGTCACATCTTATCAAAACAATAAAGCAGCGTTCGCGCAAAAAATCTTTATTTGAGTAAATAAAAAAATAAATTAAAATGTAAATATTTATTACAATAAAATATAAATATTCTAAATAACAACATATTATTTAATGCTTATCTAATACTAGAAGGTCACTCACGACAGCAAAGTAATATTATAGTATAAAACTATCAGACCTTCGAACTATTCAAGGTTCATGTAAATTAAAATTCATATAGAGAAGTCCTAAGCTCCTTGTAAAACCAAGGAATTAATGTTATCTACAAAGTTCCGAAAGTGCGCTCAGCAGCTTCGAATATATCAGTCGAGTAACACAACTGTCACAATTAATTAAAATACTGTTATGAAAATAATGTCTTAGGCTTATGGTTATAGATAGACGGTGCCGACTCTGAGGGATTTCGGCTTTGTGAAGAGATTGGAGGCAGTCTTAAAGATGCTGATCAGGGGCCTGAAGGTGGAGGCCTCTGTTTGGTAGTAGGTCTGTGGCTGTTGGTACTGATACTGATATTCGTTGTTGTACTGGTTGTAGAAGTGATAGTTGAAGGCTGGAGCATCACCAGTGCTGTCGGGGATGACGTTCGAGATGTAGCCGTTGTTGTTATCTGCCACTTGGTAGCTTGACGTCGAAGTGTAACTGGCCGCTGTAAAGATAGATCAAAATTAGTACTGTCAAGTTTATTTATGTCTTCATTTCAACGGGGTTTGAAATAGAAAACAATTTGTTTTGAGGAATCAAATTTATTGAATACAGGTTTTTATCATTAGCGGATTTATGGACGAATCAATTATAGAGAGCATTCTCGATTAAAATAAGAATCAAGTCTATGATACAACTGAATAATCGTTCTTAAAACTTACAGCATAATCCGGAGTACTTTCTTGATTCAGAGAGTCCGTATTGGGTGCAGGATGGGCGGCCTTTCTCATACGGGTTGGAGCCGAGAACGTTGCCACCGGGGCCGTAGTTGCAGACATACAACTTGGTGTAGCCTCTCACGGGGTCATAGTAGAATGTATATCCACAACCCACGTGCGATGTCTCACCCCATACCAACTATAATTAATGAAAATTATTAGTATTACGAAGAAACTAGAGCTCTGTATTAACTTTTCCTGTTACGATTATATTATTTCATAGAACGTCAAGTATTTTTTTTCATTTAATAATATGTAAATAATCACCTGTGAGTAATGACCGGTGCCGTGTCCACCATTGATAGGTTTGAAGCCGTAAATCCTGACTTCGTCGAACCACGCGTTGATTTGTTTCATGAAATCGGGCTGTGAGTCAGAGGGGCCAGACGGCGGGCGTGTAGTCCATGTGGCTGCAAGGTTCTGCCCCACGGGGAAGCGGCCGACGTCACGCTGAGCGGCGCGGTCGTGCGCGGGAGTGCACTGGTCAGCCCAACGTTGCGCCGTCGCTGCTAACTCGTCGTCCCATACCTGTAATACAAACTCTACCGTTATACGCGCTCTACAGATGTTATCTAATTGCATTGAAATTGTGTTGACGTGATTGAAATATCGTAGGAATTACTTTTGTTTTTAATAGAGCAACGATTTTGTATTCATACTCATAATGTTGTTATGCGATTTTTTGTTGATTTACGTAAGTGCAACTAAGAGCTTACGAATATCAAGTTTATAATATCAGTGGGTATTATGTATACGAATGATATATTTAAAACATTTTATCTATATTCTATTTTAATTGCAGGCCCTGTTATAAAGTCACGTGCTAAACATGTGCGCTTATTAACTTGTTTGAGAAACGGACGGACAATTTTAATATTATTAAAGTAAAAATCGTAAAAAACCAAATGGTCTCCACGTGAGCGAGATGACGAGAACAACTCGTAAAGGCCATTTCATTTTCACATTATGAATAAATTTGGATTTTATGTTGATTTTTTATAAAATGTAAACCTTTATCGACATACGATTTACTACCTGTGTCTGTCATGCCGTTTTGTCCGACATTTAATGCCATTACAATTCTTTGTGCTTAATTTATTCGTGATAAC
The DNA here is from genome assembly GCA_907164685.1 of Colias eurytheme. NCBI lineage: Eukaryota > Metazoa > Arthropoda > Insecta > Lepidoptera > Pieridae > Colias > Colias eurytheme. Next base: position 11,028 of record CAJQZN010039642.1, on the reverse strand, counting down.
TAGCATAAACTTCACACACTTCTCCATTTATATTTATTTCCAACTATCTTAAACGATCATACAAAAACTTTGTTGCTATATCGTATAATACTACCTACTCAATAGAATATGACTTAATTTTTATTTTTCACCTAATTTATAACTTGTCCAGAAAAGATCATTCAATCAGGAAAATTTATTAATATTCATTAACATTTATCTAGTATTAAAATGCATACAGGTATAAAACGATGAATCAATAAGTGGTCCTTCCTGCTGCTGATATTTTGACCAGTAAAAGGCAATTATAAGTTAATAATACTGTACGAGCATCGATCCATAAAAGGCACCGTTGGAAATTATGCGTGAAGCAGACTTGATGCAGTGTAATGTGGACAGTTCAGAGGGAACAAGAAATGAATAAATACGTACCATTTCCATCATATTGGCAGCTGGGGGCTGGCTTGACACTTGTCCAAGAGCAACGGATTGCCGGAGACGATTATGTGCGTCTACTATGGCTTGCTTCTCGTACGATGTCAGCCCACCCGTTCCTAATGAATACACATTGTCATAAGTAAATCTATCTTGATCAAATAATATATTCCTAGCCATGGACCAAGTGAACATATTGTTCGACTACCGAGCTCTATGACTTGACAAACCTACGGATTTTAATTCTGATTTATTAAACCGGTGCGTATTATATTCAATATCATTATACAGGTGTCTGTATCCATAAAATTTTACGATCTCGATCCGTACAAGTATGCAAATAGAGGCGTCTTTTTAGGTAAAATTCATTTGTGGAATCTAGACTGGGTGGCGACGATAAAATTTATAACACCCTCGACGCTAAATTGTCCTTTTGATACTTATGTAACATTTATCATGTGCTTATAATATCGCCCATATTAAATAAAATTTCGAAATTAATAAATAATAATTGCAGTGTTCAATACAATAAAATATCATCAGTAGCAATGGCAATGCATTGTAAAATTTCAAATCGTATAGTAGAGATTTGGTGGTCTTGCGATGAAATAAATTAATAAAGAATTTATTAATTTAATTGAACTTTAATCTCATGAGTTGCATATTTTTATTAATTTATTTAAACAAAAAAAGACAAAAATAGATTTAAAAGGGATAAGGGACGTTAATAGATCTAATTTATATTCATAATTTTTTAAATTACTAGGACAATATTTTTCAGCACTTACTTAACATTTGTTTTCCAGCTCCACACGCCTCTGTTGCTGCGAGGAGGCTTCCCAAAACAAACAACACTAGGGTAATCATTTTGTTTTCAATAATTGTCTATTCACAACACTTAACTGAAGTTCACGTATGTTGAGATTCGTAACAAAAGTGTCTCACTTATATTTACGAAACGTCAAACTAGATAATTCGCCGGTGATCCGCTGCACAAGCGTGCCGCGCGCTCTCCGGTCTTTTGGTAATCTGTGCGGGTGTCTATCAGCCGCTTGCTTAAGTACCCGTCGCCGTGTTACCATGGAGACGCCGCGACGCCACCGTCGACTGTCGGTCAAACCGCACTCGCAGCCCCGATTGTCAATACATCGCCGATCCACTGCGGCTGCGGCTGTATACTGTTTACTATTCAAACTTTTTTTAACATTACATCAATATGTGATCTATGCATCCCTTAAATCACTTCCTTATCCCTTAACTGGTTATTGCATCAAAACAGGTACAGTAGCTTCGAGTACCGATCGCGTAGTGTCTTCGCTTATGTGATGAAGAAAGGTTAAACGAACGTCGCCTGACCGCTTTTTATCTGCAGTAATAATTTAAAACTCATTATGCTGCACCCGCTCGTTGTCAATGAAATCGAGTTCTTGTGATGTGTCTGAGCCAAAGGTGGAAAATTATGTTGACAGATATTGGTCGGAACGGAAGTGGTCTTTAGGCGAAATTATAGGCACCTAAAAACAAGGAAAGAATAATGTATACACAACCTTACTGTGTCAAAGGCTACTTCGTTTTATGGCTTGTGCAGTGCATCCAATGAAATATTGTATACCTACGTAAATTCTTATGTTTCCTTGAAATAAAAGAACATTATGTGAATTGTAAGGCTACTTAAAGCAAATGTAAATGGTGAAACATAAATACTATATTATGTATGTAACACAATAGGTTCTGTGTTTAAATAAATTAGGTACGTTAGCTCTACATGGAACTGTGAAATTATTCTGAGTAGCGATGGTCAACGGTATTCGTGACAAAAATTATGTTATTTTGCGGCACATTAACAATACAAATAAAAATATCAGACTAAAGAGGAAACTACAATAGACTAAGATTTCTTGAAGCATCCGAAACAATTGCGATAGATTCTCAACAGACATAATATTTCATTATATTCCTAAGGAAAACGAAGCTCGATTAGTGTAGATTTTTTACTTAAAAAGATCACAATTACGTGGCTAGAGACACACGGAGACATCTTGTCTGTATCCAACCGATCCGGTTTACCACCTGATATGAGTTTTTACTTGTATTTCGATAATTTGCATATTAATATATTTTATTTCACAAAATTCGTAAGAGATTTATCAGAACGATTTCAATTTCGTTGTATATTGCGCTTGTATGTGGCCTCATTTAAAGGTTAGGTTTTTTATTTAATGTATTAATCTAAATTGCAAGTCGACCCGAAATATAGTGTTGGATGGAAAATTACGATAAAATTATCTCTATTCCGAGGAATCCTTAGAATAAAACAGGTAGGCTTATCGTCTATATTTATCTGAGATTGACCATTCCATTAAATCATCTGCCAGACAGTGTAACTAATAAATTATTGATTCTCATCGCTATACTTTTTATTTTCATACTAGGAGATCAGAGATCGTACCGTCAACTATACGTACATCGTCTCACACTGAAGCTTAATTAACTGCATATTGGCTTTCTATTTTTAAACAGATCCCTCACTAGTAATCCTGGTTGCAAGTATTCCGGTTTTATCGTATACTTTCTACAAAGGATTTATATCTCTTCGAATAATCCTACCGCTATTGCTGTTTTCTTTTCTATACTTGCTTTCCACTACATTATATTGTGTTATAGTGTGCCTACTTTCTTCTTTCTCTTTTAACTAATATTCTGTTTCTGGTGTGCTTTCAAAATATTAGGTATCTATGCTTTGGCCTACCCAAAACCAAATAAATGGAAAATTTTCAATATAGAAACATTAAAAACAACTCTTTTTGGATTATTTAATACATAACATTGAGATTTAAAAGCTAAACATCGATCGATATCCAGTTACATCATTACGACCCTGCCCACAAATTAGCCTCCGAAGTCAAATTCAACATATAAGCAATAATATAATGTTGATGTCTCTTAATTTTATATACTTCTAGTAATATTTACAATTCGTGAGTAATATTTGCCATATAAGTATATTACCATCACTTCCGAGGCCATACGCAGTCGTGATAATCTCCATTTAACGTCTCATAATAGGTTAGATCTTTAAAAAATGTGGATAATTGGATTCCTGCAGTACCATTAACTTCTCGTGTTCCCGCTGGAAAGTCGCCTTGACTTTTATACGAAGCATTGTCCTATTATATCTTTAAATGATCCATTAGGTCGAATGTGTTGAATCGATGAATAAAAATTGTATAATTTAAAGAAAATGTTAAATGTCGAGGTGAAATCAGATTTGCAAGGAAAATAATTAACGTAATTAATAACAAGCGTGAGCATTAAAGTTATCTGATGAGATGAACATAACAATAATATTATTGTAAGCTCGATTACCTGGCAGACAAAGCGGCGCGTCGACTGCATATCGGCTCGGAGATATATTTAAATAATATCCATAGAATTGAGTATTTCTTTGTGCTTGCACATGATTGTCGATAACTTTCAATGTCAAAACAGGTTGATATACGGTTTGGATTCAAGGCATAATGATGGATTAACGCGTTAAATGAATTGAAATAAGTTGGAGATTATTCTGAAGATGATGAGCTAATAATATTTATTTAAATTAGTAGGTAGTAGGTACTTCTGGTTTATGTGAACGCGTATGCAGCGTGTTGTTAGTTTGTGATTTATGACCAATAATATAAATGTTATGTGTAGAGTAATACACGTAGAACATTGAGTGACTATGGTAGTTAAAGTTATGGCACATTTTCTGAATTATTTTCTTTCAAGTCAATCTTTTGTCACATTACTTGTCCTAATAATACACTGTCCCTTAATCGTAGGTACCAGTTCTAAAAAAATCGAGAGTGACCAATAAAAGTTTATTATCAATCGACGATAAAATAAGAGCTGGATCAAATTTCTTAAAAATCACAAAGTTGTTATTTATATCGTTTTAACGTGTTTTTTTCGTTAATCGTTTGTCGCTAGGGACATTGAATTCAACGTATCAATTTGAATATTCTTGGTCAATGTCATTTGATCGAGTAGGTAGTTAGGTAATATTTGTACTCGCAGTCCCGATATTTACCCGAGAAAAACACGTTACATCCTGCTAACATCAAATATAAATAATAAAAAGATTTCTATTGGCGTACGTTTTGTGTTTGCATTTTTTTAATCGTCGCGACTGTCACCGGTTCTACAAGTGTGAACTCTTGACCCTAGATTTCTAGAATATTTTGATTTTTTCGTTTAATAAACACAAATGAAAGCGACCAGTGACCTTTTTAAATGTGACCTTATTTAGATCCCTTCGGAAATTAGTTTTTTGGGTATGTAGATAGTGTTCACTGTTCATGATTTGTGTTAACGAGTACCTACGTACGTAAATGCGAATTTCAAAACATACTTTGAATTGTTTTTATCTTAGATGGAACAGTATTATAGAAGATAAACGAATATCTCAATGTGGTTGGTCAAGTATATTTTGGTCTAACAAAGAATAAATTAAATCAGTCATTCATTAACATACACTTTTATTTACCTACTTATGTTTTAATGAGGGGGTTTTTAAGACCAGCATTCATGTAAATATTTGTTCAGCAACAAAGTTGAATTAATATGTTGAGGAGTTGTCAAGATGTTGCTAACAACAATGAGTTTTGCAAGTTGATAACTCACATTTTAATATTGCTGCCAAAGAAGCGTCAACATGTTAATATATAGTTTCCAATAGCATTGTTGATGATGCTCAACGGATTGTTACCATGAATAGAAAGGCTGTAAACAAACGCCATGAATTATGTAGAGTTAAAAATAATGATAATTATTGTAATTTAGAAATACAACTTATTATGATCACGTGTCAGCCTGCTCTTAGTGACGATCTTGTGACGATACAACATTCAGATTAATCTCGTAAAGATCTGCGAAAAAAGTTTTTGTTTACATTAATAGTTAAAACGTACAGTCTTGATACGAGATAAAAACGTAAGGTATCATCAGAATAATCCAGCTGCTGGATCTCTATAATATTAAAAGATATGTTTAGTTTAATTTTTTGCACCTATGCTATTTTTATCTAAGAAAAATACAAACAAAATTAATTGTGAAACGAATTTGACCGTGAGATACGCAAGACGAATTTAGTTAATAGTCACTCACGATCGAATTTTTTGTCATTTTACCGGTAATTTTTGTTTAAAATTTAATATTCACAATAACATTGATAACCCTTTGTATTCGTAGTCCATAATGCGATAATTGGGAAAGTCCATGTTCATAATAATATTGAATTTAATTGTCTGGAATATACTAAATTTCTGAGAATGCTCTCTATCAATTAATATTATCATCTAGGGGAATTTCACATTACACAAATGTGTAATGTGAAATTCCCCTACACTCTATCAAAACAGGATGATATGCGTACTAAATATAAATATGGAATTTATTTTGCGTATCACGTAGGTACTAGGTACGATAGTACAATATCAAAGTAAAAATTTACAAAATTTATTAAAAGTTATGTCAGCGATAATTTTAAACTCTATAATGAAGCCATTAATAACTAATTAGAAACTATCGTCCTTCTGGTTTTAATTATTTTTAGCAAGTTATGGTTAAAAGCTCATTTCTCATCACGAGCTAAGAATCTCCGATCAGGATAGAAAAAAAGAATTTGAGAATACGTATTACGATAAGTTTACCGTCATAATATAGTAGTGTAAATATTATAAAATTGTTTAAATAAAAAATAATATTCATCCTGACTTCTTTCAGCCTGCAATTCCTTTCCTGGTAAACAATCAAATACAGGTTAAATTGAGTTTCATGTTTCTTTATTTTCAAAATCTAAACGTCTTTATTTATTTAAACTTGTAAATTTTTTGAAAGTCATTTTATTAAACTACCATCAATATAGAATGTCCGTTACGAAGAATCGTCAAGAATTTGATATAATATTTGCACGCACTTAAAACCTGCCATTGAATATGTCAAACCATGGCCCTTAAGTACATGAAACATAAATACTTAGGAGTGATTTCATCCGTAATCGTGGTTTTAATACGTGAAGTGTAAGCGGAAGACGCGAAGTCATTTTCTTGTTAAAGCATGTAGGTCAGACTAACGTCTGCTTGTAACAAATTACGAGTTTAAGTGCAAATGATGCGTTGCATGGTGATTCATTAAGATACATTGGATACTCCGTGGAATTAATTCCTTTTTATGTCAAAGCGGGCTGGTTAATCGAGCACGTTTTAGCACGAATTGGGCCATCTTACACCGGGGGAGATACCACACCACCACAATAAAGCGGCGTGAAATAGTATAGCATATATTATGTAGAACGCATACGAATGTACCTAGAGGGTTTTTTGCCTGAAAATGTATTGTCCGTTTTTAAATTAATAAAATTATTGTTATAGGTGATGATTAAAGGGTAATTAAAGGAGGAGCGCTCAGTTCATAGAATATTTTTGAATTGTATTTAATGTAATTACTACTATAGTAATTACATTAAATAAAATAAAATTATTGTTATAGGTGATGATTAAAGGGTAATTAAAGGAGGAGCGCTCAGTTCATAGAATATTTTTGAATTGTATTTAATGTAATTACTATAGTTTTGTAGTTGGTTAGAAACGTTTTTCTGTGTTTTGTTTGTTTTTCCAAAAAGAAACATGAATCGCAACAATGAGATTCAAACAGTAAATAAAAATTTAAACAAGAAACGAGGATTTTTTTCCAGATTGTCTAAATGTAGTTTCACCTGTACCGTTTACACATACAGAATGAACTACATAAATCCAAATAATTTATAATTCAATCTGAGACAAACAAAAACTTTATGATAATTATTGTATGCATATTAATGAAACCATATTCATTTTGTAGTACAACGTAGGTAAAAAATTGATTAAAAAGAGTATGTAAGATAAAATGAACACCTGCTTCGGATACGTTTAAAATATAATAAAATGTCCAAATGGAACCTACATTGCATCTTGACCCAACTTTGTCATTGAGAATTTATAACCCTTTTTCATGTAGGTACCTAAGTATTAAATTTTCCACTACATCAGAATTTTTGATGATGATACACATAAAAATTATATTTATAATCGGATTAAAAATATTTATTAGATAGTATTTTTAAGTACACGATTTTAAGATTTAAAATGATTTGTGAAAAATGATGGAAAATATTGAAATACAATAATGTACCGATCTTTAATAACGATTTTAAAACGTAACGGTAGAGTAAGTAAGGTAACAAGTAATTTTTCAAGAAAGCAACCCCATAAACAATGCTAATGTGTGAAATTCATTCAACTGCTCGTGTTATGTCTGAAACTCGATAATCTCAAGACCCCCAATGACGAAGCAACAACCCATATTGAATTTCGCATCATTATTTAAAAGCTCACGTGTCTTGAATGAGGTTGTAAAAAAACGATTCTCCGAATGAAAATTATACAAATTAAAATACATTTATAAACACATTTTTCCTGTTTGATATAGATCGCCTCTCGCTTCGAATTGACCTACGCGAGAAAATTAATTAGAACGAATTAATTTTATTTTATAATCTATTATTTATATCGTTTTATTTCAAACCTTTACGGTTTTTATCAACGACTACTGAATGTTTAATGGAAAATATTTGTCTAATTGGGAGTATGGAACACCACAAATAAGATATTTCTTTTTCCGAGAAACACAAGAACAAAATTAATGAAGTGTCCAATTTAATAGTTGAGCATCAATCGTGCCTTTGGTTTTGATAAGGATTATAAATAAAGTATTTTTGACCTCGATTTTGAGACAGACTGGCGACAGCTTGTTGTTAATATTTACACGTCGTAAAAACAATCAAGAAACAATATATCAAAATATTTTTTAAATTGAAATGTGAAAGTGTCAATTATGTTAATAAAATATAGAATGAAGTAATTGTATTTAATTATGTGTTAATCATTTGTAAATGTCACAACATCTATTCATTTTGGCAAAAATGTAAACAGATTTACCGTAAGCTGATAAATGGAGGCTGACTGTATAAAATTGTATAACACTTCGATCAATATTCATAGCAAAAGAGTAGAGTAAATTAAGTTTTGCCGAAACAAAAGTCGAGCATGAGATAAAATTTATAGTTCTGTTTACATTTCATAAAAAAATATAAATTTAATTAATGACAAGGAAAAAAGAGAAGTCCTACCATTTCAAGTGACAGTAAATTATAGCTTTTTATCTAATTTTAATGGTAGCCTTAATTGTATGCTACCTCGGTAATATAAACATGGGATGATTGCTTCGATTAAAACAAATAGCGTACAAGATAAGGGGCATTTGAGAAATAGTTTCCTCTCCTTTAGTTATATTGATCTTTCCAATATAGGATAGTATAGTATTATATTATCTTTGGTGTAGATAACTGCAACTGCCTTACACTTTGTAAACTTTCTCTGAGTGTTCCAAATATATTATTTTGCTATTATTTTGAGTCATATTGAAAGTTAGAAATCAAAAGTGTCATTCAAATAACATGTCACATGTATTGTATGTTATTACCACCGTACTTAGTTCTTAGAAGAACTTTCGTTACCTTAAAGTATTGGTTATATTTTTGAAAGATGAAAGTAAAGCCTTTCTATCTCTAGCATTGGCTCGTGAGTCAATATTGCATTTCATTAGTCTTATTTTAATGTAACGGTGTATTAAATATATTTTAGCTAGGCGCTATTAAATTAATATATTGTTTTCGTTCAATATTTGGATGTCATTTGTTTTCCGCTACGTTTAGTGACTCATACATTTCTTGTCGAAGAATATTATGTTAAATTGAAGTTAGTTAATGCTTATGTTAATTTTTGTATAGTGATTCATTTTATTATGGGTGTGATTTTATTGCTCGTTCCTACTAGCAGAGAGTGGTAAATTAGTGTTGATGATATAAGATTTTGAAGAGAAAAAAATTCAGGGTTATCTGATATTTATCGTCAATGCAATCTTCAAAAATATGAAAATTCGCCTTGATATTGATAATGTAACAAATATGGAATTATTAAATATTGTAGTTAAACAAGAAATCGTATTGTCAGTAATTAAATTTTCCCTAACGGCTTTGGTAAATAAGATTAAAACAAACAAACACTTGTTACTGTCTAATAATGTATTTTAACAATGGTGTTTGTGTTTTTTAAATGTATCCGCATTTAAACAAAACAATCTAATAAATTAATAGATATATTTTCAGTTTTCACTTGACAATACACGTGTACCTAAATGTAAGTACATATACTTTGTAGATGATTGTCATCTGTATTGTACTCAGGAATAAAAACAATAGAAATATAAAAATTGAACAATAACATAATATCGTTACTTCAACAATCAGTTTTCATAATAAAATTAATGCATGCATCCTCATTTTAACACCTCAAGAGAAAAAGCATTCCTTCTGTATTATTATTGTCCAGAATGCAATAAAACCGTTACATAGTCGAATAATCGTATTTCAATTATGTGTGTATGGAACCTAAATATCAAAGCCTAATGAGTCATTTCGGTGCAAAATGAAATGCGGTCATCGACCGCTTACCGCAAACTTTCCTTTGGGAATTCGTCATAATAATTGCAATCATTTAGTTACTTTTCCTTATTGCTTCTTACTCATCCAGTTTACTATAACTTTCTTTATTTTAAAGAAATAAATGAATTGTTATCTTTTTAGTTCCGTATTTCCACGGAATAGGCGGATGTGATTTAGTAATTTCTAAACTTATGTTAGGTCATTTTTTTATTTAAATTTAAAACTTATAAACTGATTAAATGAACAGGGAGCTTCAACGTTTTGAGTAACAAAATTAGCTATTGTTTTTATCCGTTTAATAATCCGTGAAGACACTACAGGCGATTAGTGCTTAATAAATTCAATGCTAAGTATAATATATTATGTAGTATTATGTAGCATATATTATGTAGTAGTAAGTAGTAATATAGATAGTTAATACTAAGTATTTTAAGTCTTATAAACCGTTATGTAAAGCTTAAAAGCAAAATGTTTTTTTTTTATGTCGTCGCGAATCTTCTTTCTTGAACTCGATCAAGCAGAGTAGAGTAGGTACCTAGTAATTTTTTAAACAAAAATTAACCCAAAGTGGTTTAATATTGTTTGATGTTTAATATTACTGGTGAAAAATTCACAATTGCACGCCTCATAAGCGAAGCGTTGAGGTGGGTACTACTGTCACTTCGCGCAAAACATCTGATTTTTCAAACTTAAAATGTCTTTATGTATCATACATTGCACTTGTAAGATAATACATACACACACATATTAAGAAAAAACACTATTTTTAACGTTCATGATATTTTTGATGTCATTTTTGTTATTTAAACTAGTTAAAAAACAGTTTAAAAAAGTTCTGTCTTGGACGTCCGTGTGTCTGTATGTGCGGAGGATTTTCTTGTTAACACGATAGCGACCGAAATACTTTACTAATCGAGTCTTTTTTTTTCTCTTACGCTTGAGTATGCTCAGGAATAGAACCCTTTTATTTTTCAGGGTCTGATTCGATGTGGTTTAATTGTTATTAAATAAACAAAAATAATAATTAATAAATA
>CAJQZN010039641.1:1804-38059 GCA_907164685.1 Colias eurytheme | reverse complement strand
TAGTATCAGCATTGCACCCGTGCGAAGCCGGGGCGGGTCGCTAGTGTATTATATAAACCTTGAATTTTTTATTATCCTACATTTATTGAATGAGATTCTAGAAATATTTTATTATTATACTACAGTAGAAGAGAGAGAGAGTTTAAAATAACGAATTATATTACAGTAGCTGAATTTTCTTACCAGCATAGAAATAATGATGCGCAGCCAACGTTCCATACGTATCGGCAGCACAGAATTCAGTCAGAGTGGCCGTAACAAGCCCCTTTTCTAAGCACCGCAAGTAATGACGTCTTAATAGGTTTGCTATATTTATATTTTCTTCTGGTGTACCACTTGCAGCTGTCAGCCTCCATGCGGAGAGGCAGGACACGTGGCGTTGAATGTCATTTATCTAAAAGTATATGATGGAGCGTAAAATTTTGATATCTTTAAGTGTAATGCAAGTACAAGTTTGAAGTGATCTAGTTATTAAGAAATTTTGAAAACAATATAAAACAAGAATATTTTATGATTTTAAAATTCTTATTTAGTTGCTGTGTAATTTAGCCACATAAAGTTCATTGATTTTGATTTTAAAACATGCATGTAATAATAAATATTTACTTACATTATCAGGTTCACTATTCTCATCATATCCTAAACAAGTCAAAAAGTCTCGGCTATGTTCCTCTCTCTCTTTCTGTGGTAACATGGACAGATACGGTTTTAGATCAGGCACAGCACACGTTTTATTAGCAAATACTCTTAAATATTGAAGACATAACGCTACCCCGCTGCCCAGTAACGACGTAGGGTCACCACCTTGCGCCAAACGTTTCCACAATTCTAACCTAGCTAAATATGGCCCCCGTAGCATTCGACCAGACGACATACTTTCTACTATCGAACAAATAAATTCGTGACACTTCTCCGGAGTGTCGTCGACGGAGTTTTCACTCTCCGCACTCTGTTTTTTCATTAATTGGAAGACGGAATCGAAATATGGCATATAAAAGTCCCACCGATCTTGGTTGTCCCACAATAAGTCTTTGCAGAGTAAATTTAATCTTCTCCATTCTCCTATTTTCTTAAAATAAGGAATACAAGCTTGAGACGTTGAACCAGGCACTAGTTGAGAGTAGAGAGGGCTCTCAATGAACTTCAGAATATCTCCCCATTTCTCTTGCAGTTCTAGAATCATAATATACAAACGGGCCTCCTGTTCTGCCTCCATTTTGTTCTCAGTTATAAAGTTTTCAATCATTCGTTGAGCAAGGGCCAGAAGAATATTTCTTTTTGTACTATCATCGGCTGTCTTTGCCTGTAAAAGATTTATTATTTTAAAATTAGAATAATAGTAAGCAAAAAAATTAAAATCCACTGCAACTATTTTCTATTTACTTTTTTATAATAACTTTCATTTCAATATAAAGAAAATGTGCAAAAAATAAATGTTGACCTTCACGGACCAATCATGAAGCCTTAATGTAAAATTACCTATTGTATGGCCAGATGAAACTTTTATACCAAAACATGTTATTTAATTTGTTAAGTTACTAATAAAACAAACCTGCAAGACAATGCTCATAACAGCCCAAAAATAGTATGGATTCTTTGGAGCAAACTTATACAAAGCCATAGCAGTCCTCTGCTGAGACCTGTGATCTCCGATTCGAACATAAGACATGAACAGGTGGGAGAACAGCTCCTCATTTGTTGGATCCACCTTCACTGCTGCTTCGTAGATCTCACATACCTTGGGTACTATATGAAGAACCAGATTGTCAATGGAGTAAATAAATATAGTATATTACTGTATTAAAGAACCAGATATTAAAAATAAATATTACTGCATTTTTTATTTTTGTTTTTGATTGTATGTGAATGGTGAATTTATAAAGTATTTTATAGCATTTTTTTGTTCCCTTTTTAAGCCAGCTGTATATAGTATTATGTATGTAGTTGTATATAAGACTTTAAAAGTAAATTAAAATTTTAGAAACAAACATTTAAATATATTTCGTAACCATCCAATGAAAAGAATATTGGTCATAATAATACTCTCTTCATAAATCTAATATTATTCTTAAACATCATAACAATGTGAAAACAAGTGAGTTATCTTTATAACATCAATATTACATATTTGATTATTGAGATGTAAAAATGTAATACCTACCAACATTAATGTGTGTAAATATGGCTTATTTTCAGAATTATCAGACTCCAGGTAAATCAAGAATATAACTTACATTGGTGTGACTCCCTATAAGATATAGTCATCGCTTGTAATGTAGTATCGTCACTAGGTTTCTCTTCAACTAGAGCGTCAAGAACTGCATGGCATTCGGAAGCCTTTCCTAACCTTAATAGAGCAAGTGCCTTCAAAGCTCTAGCCGCCTGCAGCGTAGGGCTCTTCTTGAGCACTTTTTCCGCTTCTTGCAACGCTTTTTTATTATTTCCATTGTCCAACCAATCTAAAATCGAAAAACACAAATTGAATTATTGTTGCCGGGGTACCTACGGGTGAAGTATACAAATGCATAGGAGGTTATTTTTGTTCATTACCGTAAATCGGCCGCAATCTACGTTCCACAATTCCACCGTCATGTATGCGCTGAGGCCGTACAGCCATTTTTCATTTATAAAAGTCTTTTTTTTGATTAATAAATACTAGTCTAGGTCGAATACTTTAATTTTTTGTGGCACGTTTGTTTTGAGATTGTCTACGGTACCTAAATGACTGATGACATTGACGTTTTCCGACTGGTTGCCATATAAAGGTAGACAGACAATATTCATGACTCATAGATAAATAAAAAAAAAAATGTGAGCCGTCATGGGACGCCTGGCAGATGTGAAACATCGTTCGGTTTACAAGTGAGCCTATAGATGTGTATAGCGTGGCGACCCGTCGCCATGGCAAGCGTCGCCACGTCAACAATTCGGTTTACAAGTGAGCCTATAGATGTTTCACATCAAAAAGACGTGTCACGTGTGGCACTCGGGAGTCGGGGACTGCCGCGGTAAAGCTATTGCATGCTTTGCCTTCAAGCTTACCTTCAAGCCACACCTCCGCGCCCATCGGAGTGGGGAGGGTGAGGTTTTTCGTAACTAAATTTCTGGATTCGGTTCCCGCGTTCAAGGCTCGCGATAGAAGCTATGCAATAGCTTAAAAAGACGAGATGTCTCAAGATGTCCTCGTGAGATTGTAAAATTCACGTAAAATTCGTAGTTAAAGGTAGATTCACAGGGTAGATTATAATTTATAATATTACTCGCGACTCACGAGATTGCAATCCGTCGAAAAATTGTAATATTAGTGATTAATAGTAATTTGCTTGCCCACAAGATCTTATTTTTGAGATTTTAAATAAAATAAACCGAACCTAATGTAAGCCTAAGTATATCTAATCCCCATTTCACAATTTAACGGTTTAAAATTAGTACATTATTTATCTTTAAATCAATGCGTTAAAATGATGCTTCAAAATCAAACATTAACTTATTGTACCATTTATGATAAAGGTAACCACAGATATAACAATATTTAGACGGATTGCAATCTAGTGGGAATCTATTCCACGAGATTGGAAGGAAATTAAGTTTTGTTTCTAAATATTGTATCAACTAATTAATTTTAAATAATCTCTAATAATATTTGCAGTTCTAGTTCAAGACCAGCAGTGAATGGGCTGATTAATTAAGTCCTACTCGTACCTATTTACCAAGACCCCGAAATACTATATTTGAGTAAATATTTTCCGACTGTACCAAAACGTTGAGAGTTGTTTCGAGCCTATTAATTAGTATTAGAAAAACCACGTCATCATAAATAGGTAGGTACAACCTTGGTACTTACTACATACATAATTCAACTTTGATAAATTAAATTATTATTATTTTCATTAAATTATAATCAAAATAATTTATTACATAAGAAATTGTATAATTTATTATTAAGGTACATTAATAAGGGGCGGTCCATAAATTACGTGAGGTGGTTTTATTCATTTATTTGACCCTTCCTCCCCGTGCACCTGGTGAGATGTAGTGAGATTTTATTTAACCCCTTCACCCATCCCCCAATCTTATGTGAGATTTTTCAAAATGTGGTTTTCTTACGTTAACCATAAAAGCATTGATTTGTCATTGTACAAAAAAAACTACTTTGTGCTTTTATTTACCACTAGTTAAAACTAGTAATTAATATTGCTGAAAGTTATAAGTGTAATGAAAATTTAACAATAGAATAGTATTCTGTAAAATTTGGATTTAATGGAACAAAAGAGTATAATTTGCTTTGTTTCAATCAGAAAAAAAAATTACGTTATATTTGTTGAGACCCCCCTGTCCCCAACGTAAGGTTTAATGAGATTTGATTCGACCCCCTCCTCCCTAAAACACATCACGTAATTTATGGACGCCCCCTAATTGTAAGTATAATTTATTATACAATTATTATTGTAACTATAACTACTAGTTATTTAGGTATATAGTATATACCTATAAGTTTTGGAAATGATAAATGAAAAACCTCAATATTACTTTTAATATTTAATTTACATAAGTAAATATTTTACAAACGAGTCACAACTTAATTCTAAAACGTTCCTTTCACGCTTAACCCTGCTGTACACTTTTAAATCCTTTCAAATAATTTAATCAACAGAAGTAATAAATAACAAGTTTTATGTAAAATGGCAACCTCGGTCAATAATTTATTGTGCATTCTAACAGGAGATGGGTATGGATTTATTATTATTAAAGGAAAGGTTTTAAAAATATACATTTTCAGAGATCAATCACATTAATCACACAATAACAACACAATATCACTAGTAACGGCAGTGGTGGTTGCAAATCAGCCTTTAATTAATTAGATCTTAAATCTACTGTTTCAAATCCTGAGTCGGATATTATTTTCGGTGACGATATGACTGGCGGTGTCTCTCTAGACAGGGAGACTTTCTTGTGCCTGGGCGGAGGAACAGGCGCGGGAGGTGCCGCCTTGGATTTCAATAGATTCTTTATCCTCATGCCACCTCTGTAATAGTACAGGTACAATCCCGCCAGCAGCGCAAGCGCAACGAGGAGAGTGACGATGGCGACCACGACACCGTACCATGCGCTTCCCGAAGTCTCCTCGGGTGTTGGCACAGTTGGCCGTCTGCTCGGTGGCACGTACGTCGGTCTCGGTCTCTTGGTGGTCGTGGTGAAGCGATCTCCAATAGCTATATCTGCGCATGCCCTGAATTCCTCTTGCGGCCCACATCCGACAGCCCCTGTCCCGTTTTCACAAGTGCCCCAGTTATTCCCAGCAATATACCTCCATTGCAGCACGCAATGCGAACATTCCAAGCCTTCGGGCAACTGATATTTCATTTCATACACTCTATTTCCTTGATTAGGATAAAATTTAGAGGTATCTTTACCATCTAGCAGTAATAGATGTTTGTCGAGACACTCTTGAGTGGTGCCTTTTGCCTCTTCGCACACACGGAATTCGAAGAAGCCGTTATGGTTTGCCGTTAACTCGACTTTAATGACGATAACATCTTTAGGAGCATATTTGCGGACGATGACTCCTTGGCCAAAGCGACCGCCTAGCTCATGCGCTCGGGGCTGTGGTGAGTCCCAGGCGTCACCGCAGACGCCGCATTTCCCATTATTCTTATTCCATTGTCTGGAAAATCCTCCGCAATAAAGTTCGTGGTCGTTGTAATTGTGCGGGGTGTCGAAGCCGTACCGCCACGCCGACGCTCGTGAGGGTGGTTCAATGAGTCTGCCGTGCCCTTCCACTTCTATTATAGTCAGGATGAAAACTAGAGCCAGTCCAGTCCATAGTATCTGTAACGAGAAAAATGACATATTAATAAAATAACATATTGCACTTTTAACGCGTGAATTTAAACAGCCTTGGCTTCAATTACAACAGATTTAACTTAATGAAATAAGAATAGAATAGTACGTGTTTTATTTATATGTCGTTTTAGAGTTTTTGCAACGTTTTCTCACGAGTCACGACTTATTAGCGTTTTTCTCTACGTTGCACGATCAATTTGAAACAAATTTATGCCACAAAACGTAGCATACACGTATGTCATATTCTTAAATTATCCATCTTACGTTTGTTCATGTATAGCTATGTATAGTGATCTAGGAACTATTAAATGCGATCTGCATTCAGCAGTTCACAGAAATGGACTACTTAAAAATGAACCCCGACGAAATTGCTAAATAGACCTCTGAAAATGAAGCACGGTTTTTATTTGTGATGTAATAGTTTTTATTAGGTAACTTTCACTGTTACAATAAATACATTTTCTCATGCTTCATAATCTCTCAGTGAAACAAATTGTTATGCTTAGTTGAATTATGGGAGACTCTTTACCAAATTTTATTATGTACATGGTTCATACGTAGATTTACGTGATTTTATTTAATCAGTTTAGTAACAGTTACAGAAAACTAAAGATAGTGAAATCAGTTAAGAGACTACAACCGCATCATCATATCTAGGTAATGTTCCTTAATAAAGAAATGTCTCGAAGGTTCCAGAAAAACAATCCGAATCATATCGCTATACCTTTGCGAGTTCCATTCAAAAAGGGCAAGGCTAGAAGTTTCTACATTGGCGATTAAGTATTTAATCATCATTAGGTACAACCGGGGTCAGTGACTACGAGTAACGAGTCGTGATGTAAGCAAGATTATCAAGAGATCTTTGTGTTAACTGAGAATACTAATTTGCAGAGAACACGGTGAAACGAAAGATCGTGGAATAAGTTACTCGTGCTTGTAGTCGATGTCAATGACATTTCTTTTTCCAATTGTCCAGACGATTGCACATGCAATGCTGTGCATGTGATTGATGCTGGCTGAACATGACTTATTAGTTAATTACTTTTAATTTCTTATTCAAGTTTGATTAGTGTGGACAAATTAGGACAGGCGGCACTTATCCACTATCAGAAATATGTCCGTCTGATATAAATTTCAATTATTTAAAAGTTTTGACGATGCAAACATTTTTGAGTACAGCTATTTAAAAAAAACATGATTCTCAGCACTCGTTTTGCGTCTGTGGCTAACTGACTAAGCATATGAGTCATCGTAATTTTAGTTTTTGTGTGTAATCTTAAATCTACATAGAACAAGGATCGCCTTGTCTTTGATGTAAATTATTATTACATAATGTATATTTACTACTATAATAATTATACATATAATTAGGTACTATTTATTGTTACAAAGGCTAAAGCCTAAATACTATTAAAGGCATGATCTATGTATCACACTGTGGTATCACATCACAATCAAATTAAATAAACTACGATTTGTAATGTGTTAAATAAAATAAGTATGTATATCAATGACATAGGTAAGTGAATGTTCATTTGAAAATCGCAATTCGCAGTACACTTGCATTGAATCGAGTATTGAAACTTTTGAGTTTTGAGGTGATAAGCAAACAAAATTTGTATGTAACTGATGGATAACATGTTGTCTCCGAGTTATTTTAAAATAAATAAAATTGTTAAACCCATACCAAGTCCGGATAGTCAGCAAAAATAATTCAATCTTCATTGAGCTGTACAGTTGTTTCAAATTGAAGTAACTTCCGACTTCCCAGTGACCAAAGTCACACTCGATATCAAACAAAGAATTACTTCGTCACGATTCCTTTATGAGTATAAGATGTATTTTTGTGCAATGTGGCCCTATAGTTCTATTTTATTTATAGATATTTATATTATTTATAAAGGGGAGTTCAGGCTGGTTGCAGTTTCTCAAGGCAAACACCTTCTCCTTGACTGCCTAACTATAGTGTCTATGTTTGTGGAGCAAAATTAAATACGAATTAATTAATTTCAAATGTTACATATTTTTGTAAGTACCTAAGTATAATTGGAGAATACGTTTTTGTACATTCTTTCATAATACTAGACGGAATTAATAACTTCCTATTTGGATATATTATGTACTAATGTTAACATTTATTACACCTTTTTTTCGGTATTCTCTCTTTCAAGTTATTTGAGAAAAAAACGTTAAAATAAATAAGAATGTAAATTAATTGAGCTATCGTAAAAAGATTGATTCATCTATTTGATATGATTCCTTTTATTTATCGACAAACTCATAAATCGTATTTCCTAAAATATCAACTTCCCACTCGATTTATTATCTCAGTGGGTAGATCAAGAGGTTGTTGAACTTAGTTACCTAGATGTTGTAAAGATTTTTGGTAAGATTATAATTAAATCTTTACCATTTCCGTAAAAGCCGCAAACTATTCCGTGTGACTAATAATATCAAACCGTGACCAGCGCGCCAAAACCGTAGCTGAGGTGGACTGTGTATTGTTTTGTTTCACAATCAAAGGGCCGAAATGCCATTGTTGCTATCACCATCCACAATACCAACATCCTTTCACAAACAGATAACTGTTATTGTTTCGCCACAAGCAATGCAATTGCTTCCATAGTTTATTCAATGAAATGCATCCTTTTGTGTATTATAATAGTATTGATAGTTAGTATAAATCTTTTAATTGAAAGCCCATTGTAAGCCATTTTTTTCAGATTCAAAATAAAGACACATATTTTTATCTTGAGAAACAAAAGCGAAGCGGAAAAAACGTAACTGTTTCACTTCATATAAAAATTCCGAAACAGATTCCAACTGGATTCAAATTTAAAAAGTTATTGTTGTCATTTGCCGCCAGACAGTGTTGCCACACTTCAAAACAATTGGTGTTGTGTGGCAATCGGTCAATACGTGACGCACATGGCAAGTATATTTATGTACTTTGAATTTGCGATAAAATTGCCTTCGTGCTATATGTTGGGTAAGGTCTGACAGGGAATACCTGCAATGCAAAACGAATTATTTTACATGTGATGTAATATTGGTTAAAAGTACGTGTACTTTATTTTTTAATTTCAATTCGACATTGCATTGCTCTATTAGGCAAGTAGAAACTAGATGCAGCCAATGACTTTATTTGCGTTACCTGGTTAAAACTTAGCATATAATCAGACCAATTTCGCTTTGCTATATTTTACACAGAAAATCGGGAAAAATCCATCCCTCCGACCCTCCGTCCAACCATTATGAACCTTTGTGCAAGGTTGGACGGATTGACATGAATTTCTTTTCAGTTTTACAGGCTTCAAGTAGAATTTCTATTGAATCCAGTAAAATAGTCATATTCAACTATCAAATTTGCTAAATAGGATTTATTTTAAGTAGATATACTTAAGTTTATCATATTAGATATGAGGAATGAATGTTATAACTATAACCACAGTATTACAATAGGAAATATGGTAATACTGTGCTATAACCATGTGATTACCAGACATCTCTTATAAATCTAAAGACATAATAAAACTCAGCGTGTCATTAACTTAATGTGGGCTAGTTTTATTAGCATTAAAGTTGAGTTAAGGTCACAAGGAAGTATTTGGTGATCTGTAACAAATATTTAGTGTCCGACCGAACTTTCGGTTTCGGTTTCGGTTTCGGCCGAGTTTCGGCCAAAAATCAAGTTTCGGCCGCAGTTTCGGTTTCGGCCAAAATCGGCCGAAACTTTTGCCGAAACCGAATCTTATTTCGCAAGTTCAGTGAACTTAGTTCACACACGTTCACGCTCGCCTAACTTCGTTTTCCTCGGCAACGCATTGACGGACGCTGTCAAAGCGTTGGTTGACCCACGCTGGTGGAAACAATTTTTTATTATCTATGTTGAGATTGGAACTGGGTGTAATAGTAATTAATAATTATTATTTTTATATAAGAGGTACCTAAAAGAGACTGATTATTCTTCTAAGTACAAATACCAATCCAAAGCATTAAAGACTCTTTAATAAAGAGAAAGATCTCAAAATACCAAAACTTAGTATTTAAAGTAACACTAACAATTACTGATTTGATTTAGATGACTGATTTTACTGAGAACTTAATTTGAAAAAATAATAAAAATTAAAATTGTTATTATTAATATTTTAAAAATAATATTTTTTTTATTATACATTAAATAAATGATTACAACAAATTTAATATACTGTGTTTTCATTTCACGCCCTAATTAAGGCAAAATAATAGGTAAAATGCACCAAAGTTCAGTATTTTTAGAAATTTCATACTTGACCACGTGAGTTTCGGTTTCGGTTTCGGTTTCGGCCGAAACTGAAGCCACGGCCGAACATTCGGTTTCGGTTTCGGTTTCGGCCTGGAAACCAGTTTCGGTCGGACACTACAAATATTGTCACGTATTGGATGACAGGAATTGATTTGTATGCGTGCGATCATATCGTTTTCGCGGTGAGAATCGTGAAGGAAAGTGAAACTGAGCCTTGGCATCATGTTTGTAATTTTACACGTTTAGATATAACATGGTCATTTGTAGGTAGAAAACATGTAGGTATTAATCTGATCGATCAAATTGTACATTAAATAATGATATAAATTGCTGTTAAACCTTGTGTGTTACAAATATGAGTTCAGAATGGTTGTATAAGCTTTAATTATGATTTAGAGTACAGACTATAGAGTACCTAGTTATAGACTGTAAGAAGGTTGTATTAGAAATGACAGAAGAGTAAGAACTGTTTCATATAAGAACAAACACTGATCAATCATGCATTAGGTACCTACCTATTGAGTGTCTCCCTTTAATCCACTCTCTTTTTCCACTGGTTCGAAAATAGATACCTATTTATTTTAAGAAAAATATATATATTTTAAGAAAAACTACCTAATTGATCAATTGAACAAAACTTTCGAACTAAAGTTTTGCTCGTTTTAATTTCCTTTCATTGATATTGCAATCGAAATATTTCATCAATTAAACTTTCATAACTTTCGCCGGATTAAAATTAAAATTTATAATATTTGTGTGAAAATGAATACGAATGTTTTATGGGTATTTATCAATTTCATATTTTTAATGTTTTGTTCGATTTCATGGTTTTTTTAACTCATTGGAATTTAGTATCTATTCGACCATCTTCACGTTTTTAACTACGTATCGTCACACAAATAATCTTGTTTATATATCACTAACAAGTGACATACAATGTCCAGTGTCCAGTGTGTTTCCAGAGGTCAGAGTTACGTTTTTGTAGACCATAAATTAGTATAAACGTCGACTACCTATATTTTCAACATTTTCAAGGAGATAGAGTTTAACCAACTGTGGTTTGACCACGGTTTAACTATTGTTTTATAATTATAAATTTCACAGAAGTTGATATTTGTCAATGTGCATTTCATTCGTTAATTATATACGGGTGTTTGCGCATCTTGTGTATAATTTGTTATCGATAATTTCAAGGGTGCAATGTTGGTATGTGTTATGTGACATTATTTTTCATTATTTTTTTTCTTATGCAGATTTCTTCTTATTTGCACACGTTCACATATGTATACATAGAGGATCACCTACTATTTGAAAATTCTCTATTTGTATGTGGAAAATATGTCAGAAATTTTTATATGTAGAAAGATTTGGGAATAAATTCCGGTAGCTGTAGCCGGTCGCGGTGTAGGTACCTAAAATGATGTAGATACCTATCCACTGAAATAATTGTTCTAGTTTCCTTAATTAATATGGAATATAACTTGTTTTATTCACATCTTCCGCATTTTAAATGTTAACCATGACATATGACTTATAATGATTTTAGAACCACACAAAATCGTATCAATCAACCCACATATTTTTCACAATTCTAACCTCATTATCTTATATTTGCGTCCATTTTGACCGGTTTTCCAATCTACTTTAAAGTTTAAAATGTTAATTGATACGGTGACCAGGATGGGCATAATATATGGACATAATATCAATGTATACTACGCACAAAAAGTTGATAGACGGCAATTCACATAAAATCAAAACGACGCCGTATATTTTTTTGTAATAATTCAAGATTCATTCTTATTCAAAAGTAACTAGTTAATTTTAAAAGAGTTATAACTACAACAACAATTAAATAAAAAGGATACTAAATACATTCTTTTCTTAAAAAAACCATAATAGGTATGTAAACTAGAAAACATGTCGTTTAACGTTTCTCTTAAAGAAAGGCAGCAATTTGGTTACACGCAAATTGCCACCATTAGAAAGGGATAGTGATAGTTATTTCAGCAAGTTATGGGGTGAAGTAATGATATGGTAGGTGGGAAGTTGCGCGATCTACATAGTATACGTAATAAACGTCGGTATATCTTATATAATAATTAATTATTGTCACAAGAAACAAGCTATCGTAGGATTAAAAAATATTTAGCAAGACCTCTTATTAATACCCATGTCTTTACTCTCGTGGAAGTGGAAGGATTTAGGAGAGCCGAGAGTAATATTATTGTAAGTCATCATAAGGTAGAACGCGATTATTAGTCCTACACTCGAAAAAAGTTATGCATGAATTATTTACCTACCTCACATTTTTAAAGATAGATGCTAAGTAGATGTCTAGGTGGCCGGTAGCGTAAAATTATGATAAAATCGCAGCACTTATATATATATGCAAATTAATATAATAACGAACGTGAACATATCGTTATGAAATAGGTGTAACCGGCCATTGTTCAATTGATTGTTTAACTTAAATTTGAAACCGTACATAAACAAGCAAAACAAATAAAATTGTAAAAATAACTCATGATGAAAATTGACAATTTTTTCCTACCTATTGACAATTTTTTCCTAATTGATTAAATAATAGTAATAGAAATCGTTAGTCCCTATGAATTGAACCGAATATGGTTTTAATTCAAATTTAATTGACATGTGAAACGATAATAACTTGATAAGATACCTACGAAGTAGGCATAGGTATTACAATAGGGATATTATAATAGGACACTTAACTCTATATGGTAACCCCAAAGACTAAATAAAGCACCATATTATAGACATCCGAAAAGTGAAAGCTAAGTTCAAATTTGGTATTGAATAATTTTAATTGTGAGAAAATAACATTACTAGATACGCACAAATAATTACTGCAATAGTTGCTAATCTTACTTCCTGTGAATGTTTGTTTAAATTATCATGTTGGATAACAATGGTTAATCAACGGAGGCTTGAGAAGAAAGTTTAAACGTGGTTTAAACATTAGGCTTGATGATGGTTATGTCACATTTCACACGTTTATTTTAAATCTCTTTGAATTTGTTTGCCTATTATTAGAAGCATTACCACAGACGATATAATACTAAATGTTGACTTTTAATAACTTAACGAAGTACACTGCACAATATCTGATGTGGGTAGTGGGTACATTTATTGAAGTCAAAGTTATCAATATATTCATAGTTCATATGATAGAACACTAAATAACAAGGCACATATAAATTCTTGCTGTTTCCTGAACTAATTTATTACCTTCATCCAAGCCCTTCTCTTACAAAACTTCATAAATACAATATTTGGTTCAATTCCTAATAGCCAATAACACAAAAACAAATGATTTCGTTGCATTTAGTGCATGGTAACATAATGCTAAGTGAATGTTCAGAAACAGCGCTCAAGTATCTCAATAAACGATAATCCAGTTCTGTAGAAATTGCTAATGAACACCTTCGAGGGAAACGCAGTGTTTAACCATAAATCAATGAAAGGAAACAGAGGTGGAGTTGTTATGCTT
The DNA here is from genome assembly GCA_907164685.1 of Colias eurytheme. Lineage (NCBI taxonomy): Eukaryota > Metazoa > Arthropoda > Insecta > Lepidoptera > Pieridae > Colias > Colias eurytheme. The sequence continues at coordinate 24,413 of CAJQZN010039641.1, read as the reverse complement.
GTTTGTTATCGTAATATTGCTTGGTTATTTACTATTGGTAACAATTGTTACATATTTTACAAATAATGTCATGTTCTATAATGCTTCAATACATAATATAATATGTAGGTACCTATATATAGAAATTGTATGGTATCGCGCGGTTTCCCCACGAAAGATCGGAATTGAGTTAGTACCTATGTAATTTTAGAGCTCATGTACCTATGTATATCATCTAATGTATAGGTAGCCTATATTTTTGTAGTTTTATCCAAATCCTTCCTGTAGCTTTTTCGTGAAAGAGTCACAAAAATACATGTAGGTATAAGGTACTTACATCATTTAAGCAGGTTAACGACTTCTAGAGTAAAGTTTTCAACTGAAAAGGCTTAAATTTGCTATGATTAAATGGGTAAATTTAAATTAACCAAAGCATAATCAGTTAAATATTTAGCTAACGAATGTTTAAACATTATATAATGATTAAATATGTAATTAAGTTGCACAACTTATCGGAACTGTTAAGGTTTTTAACGAAGTGATTACCTTAATAACGTAATACGTTTTAGACTATAGTCTAATGTATAACAAAGTAAATTGTTATTTATTGCTATTTGCTTACCATTAGGTGTAACAAAGACGGTTGAATTCTGCCAACTCTGGCGCTAAACAGAGTTTATCTAGGTACGTTAAGAAGACAGAAGTAGAGTTCATATTTATTTACTACGAAACTCAAATAATTTTGGATTGAATGAAATGGTATCTTCTACTTGCTAAATAAGGGAAGGGGACAAGGCGCGGTTTATCTTCCTCTAAAAATTCTCAAAAAATAAATCAGATCAAACAATATGAAAATTTCAGAAACATCTTCCTCGCTTTTCAAACGATTTTGGACAAGTGTTGTATGCAAAGACATTATCGTATCCAGTAAAATGTAAATATATTTCATCCACTGACACGCAAGAAAAGTGGTCACGCTGAAACAATGTACCTAAACTTGGTATAAATAATAGCCAATGTTAACATTGTACCACGTGGTTAGATAATCCACTAGAAGGAAAGTACTTGTTACAATTTGTATACTGTATCGTCTATATTACTGTGTATATTTATACACACGCAAGTGTACATGTATCGATGTAATTTCGACATTTAACAGACAACTGACAACTTAAATAACACTATGATTGACTGATAAATGGAGTAGAAGGAAATGCTTTACAGAGAACTTAATGTGATAACGATTAGAAGTTGTAGGTTTGATCGTCAGTTGAGGTAAAACACACGGTACTTAAAATATTTACCTAATATAAAATATATTTAACATAAAATATTTAATTAAGGGTTATCCCTTCCGAAAAGGTTATATTTTGGGGAATGAAGTTCAAAGATTCTTATAAGGATACAAATTTTCAACTTTCTATATTCAACCTATTTATATTGTGAATGTAGAGAAGCAAAGGAATTAGGTACATACTACATAGTAACAGTTAAAATTCTACGACAGAATAGTGCATGAGGAATGCCAGTATAAAGACTTTGAACTCTCCTAGGACATAGTTTACTTCCATTACCTAGATAACCTAGATTAAGTTTAAATAACATTTTACATTCAATAAGCCGTCCTTCTTTTATAACGAAGCTATGAGAACCTAATTATGTATCGTAGATAATATCTTTATTGCTATAATCGATTGTTTCGTTAGTTTAATTTGACGATTAGCCTTCTACGCAGTATCAAATTAATATTTTTGCCTTTAGAAACGATTCAATTACGAAAATCAGAATAGTGGTAGACAGGTTTGTTATTTACATCTCAGACCCCACCGTCGATCAGATTAATATTTTAGTAACTACTAACGTCTCAACAAATAGTATTTAAAATTCTTTAAAAAGTCTTTAATTTCCACTAAGGAATTAATTTTATACAAACCCTGTATATACTTCAATGTAAACATACGAAGTACCGTTGCAACTTGCAGTCACTCTCGCGACGCGGACGCGTAGCGGGCGTAGGCCGCGGAGTTGCCAGTTGGTTTATATATTATTTTATTACATGGCAATTAATACTCCTTGTCGTTATTAGCTAACATCTATATTTTCAATAACACCGCATCCCGTAAATAAGTGACGAGGATATTGCGTGTGATCGTGTTAGCGAACGCACGAACCATTGAGCGTGAACAATCCGCTTCCACGAATGCTCTGCAGCTTTCTTTCAGACGTTTTTATACATATTATATAACCGTAAAAGTAATCTATATTCATATCGGAGTTTAAAAACAATTTACATGTAATAAACTATTCGTTTTGTTGGGTATTGTTGACTTCGCATTATGTTGAGTAATGTAAGCGTTACACGTTAAATGTATATAAATTACATAAATTACTTTCTTTAAATATTTATTCGTTGTATATTATCTAAGAACAAAAAGTATACCTATTTCACTTTCATTATATCAGAAAATGCATTAATAATAATACCATTTACCTATACTTTGAACATTATTTAGTTTGAACGGATTCACTGTTACATATTGTATTCCTACTTATAATCTGAGTTAACCTAATTCTTAAATATTCTATTTCCACACAGAAAATAACAGACTAGGTACATGTGAATGTTAATTCAAACAATCAGAAAGTTAATAGGTTATAACAATGGTGACAAAAACCACAGGAATGACTTCCAAATATCAATTGGAGTCCATACACTGAGTCATTTTATGAGTCACTTGTATTCGTATATTACTAATGATCGAAATATGTAGTTCAAATAAGCATTTTATAAAATAAAATACTACTTATATCCGTAATCCATTATGAATTCAAAATCCTCGAGAGAAAAAAAAATAGATCCATTGGACCTGGTAAAATGTGAATTTTAAAATTACATAAGATATCTATGACGTTTCAAAAAAGTTTAAATCCCATTTTTCATTGCGACTGCCATAGAGCATGGGCGGCGAGTGAGGCGACCCCAGTCCCCAGCTTGAAGTTAAGCTTCACCTTCTACGCGCTCATCAAATAAAATTGCATCCTTCAAGAAACGTACACAAACACGTTTAAAATAAAACATTTCAATGTAACTACCACATATTTTTTTTATAAATACCAATCTAAAATGGAGACGAGCAAAATACGAAACAACTGATTATGTTACAGTAACTGTGTAAACTTCATGGCCCAGTTATACTTGTCCGTTTCCGGTTAATTATAATTGATTTATTTATTAACTAGCCCACGTAATCTTTTCCAGTAATACAGTTAAATAATATCGCATAGATGTAAATATATAATTGATAATAATCTTAATACTATTATAAAGACGAAAGTTTGTATGGATGTATGGATGTATGGATGTTTGTTACTCTTTCACGTAAAAACTACTGAACCGATTACAATGAAATTTAGCACACATATAGAGGGTAACTTGGATTAACACATAGGATAGGTTTTATCCCGGAAATCCCACGGGAACGGGAACTATGCGGGTTTTCCTTTGAAAACGCGGGCGAAGCCGCGGGCGGAAATCTAGTATGCTTATAAATAAGTTATTTAACTTTATTTAAAATACAGCGCATACAGCATAAATTTAATGTAGCGCTCTTTGGCTCTTCTTTTTTTTACAAAATTATTTGACCAAGCCAGTATTTAGGTATCGATTTTATCTTCACTGTGTAAAAGTGTGTGACCCGGACGAAGCCGGTACAAAGTGCTAGTATAAAATAAACCAAGTATATGTTTTTCTAAGTAGGTATTCGTCAGAGACAAAAAGCAGCTACCCTACGAAAATCTAATTATGGATCGCAATGATAAAAAGTATGTCCTATAAAGCCAAAGACAGCCATTAAAATAGTAAAAACGAGTTATTTGAATAAAATTTGACGTCGATTCCGGAAGCGCAGATTCTCAATCTAATAAATTATTTTTAATTAATTCTAAGCTTGAATAATACTGCGTACCTAGGTGTTCCCCTATAACAACATATTTAAGACTAATATTTTCTAATAGATACGTCTAGAATAATTCTTCTGAAAACTAGTTTTTTTATATACAAAATATACCCTTATAATATACGTCAAAGAATTTTGAGTAGTGATAACAAATTCATTTCAAAACCTAAGAAATCACCATTGTATAGTCTCTACATAAATTTTACGTACTCAAATAATTATCTATAAGCGTTTGCTATTAAGATTCAACCTTGCATGTTTTTGTTAATTATACAATTATTCCTATTTAGGAAATAAGTTGAAGCGTTAATAAATATTTTTTTGAGAGATGATTATCAAGGAAATTAAGACATGGGACATCTACGCATATTGTACTGCTTACACGAAATCAAAGATTTAAAATTATAATATGAAGGCAAATGTACCTCATCATCTGTGCATAGTTACAAAAACACAATTACTCTTGTACTATGTATCATATTTATCTTAAATTTAAATATTATTTTAAAAGTTAGATTTTTTATTCACAAAGAATTATTGCTGAGTGCAAATATTGCCATTCAATATTTTATGCAATGATCTCAATCTATTATAATTATATTTTTTTCAGGAAGAGTAATAGAGCGAAATGTAAAATATGAAATGTTGTTTCAGGTAGATCTCATCTGGGATAGTGAGTAAAGCGGTGGCTGTAGATCTAGAGCGATCGCAGGGGCGCGCCCGGGCCAAAATGCACTATCCAAGATAATACCCACATAATACCTATTAAGTAGTCGTTTGAATTAACAAGATTTTGAAATAGATGTTCATCTTGTTGGTAAATAGCAAAAAATTTGTGCTTTAGTACTAGATACTCGGAAAAGACGTTAAAATATTATATTATGGTACATTTTCTAAGGGGCGTTTACTTTCGGCTCTACCCTCAATGCGACATTTCGGCTGGCACCAAAAGTTTTTTTTACAAAATACTCGTGTAATTTGTATTTATATAAATTGAAATAAACCAAATCTTGTATAAATTTTGTTCGTTTCAATATTATACAAAGTTGTAGTTGCCTACTTGTCTTTCTCGAAACAAAATCAATGCTGTTGCCCTGAATGTTCATTTAATATTGAATATTGATATCAGATTCTCTAAATACGGTACGACTATATAGAATAAGGGCATATCACACTGAAGCGAACGCTGACCTCCGTTCACTTTATCGATATTATTACTATATATTTTTTATATCAAACTTGCCCGGAGAGCAGATTGATTCGTCATCAAGCATCATTTACCGTGAAACTGTGAATGCCAATCGCATGATTCGCTGATTTAACAATTTTAGGGTAAAATTTAACCTATTAGACAATTTTAGGGTATTTTTTTTGTAGTAAGTAAATTATAGATGTCTCTGTTTTTACAAATTTCTATACCTACGCATAAAGTGTAGGAACTAGGAATTCCGAATTTTCGGAATTCTCTACAAAATGCTTTCATAATTTTTTTTAATGAAAATTCTTAACTACCAGTTTGTTTATTGAAATTTGGCTGGTATAGTCAGTTTAATTTCATAGAGTTTGTACCTACCTATTATAGATTGAGAAAAAATACGTAGAGTAGAAAACTCTACCAAAACTCTCATTTCCAAAATACGTTTTTGTATCACATTTTTGATAAGGCTTTTAATCATTAAAAACCCCGCAAATTTAGATATAGGATATTAAATTTACATATAATATTAAATAATTAAATTAATCACGTCATTAAGAATAAAAAATCGTAGATTATTAATTCATAGCTTCTAATATCTATAGAGCAATTACAAACTAATCGTATCGATTATTTAATAAAATCATTAAATATGTAGTTAGGTAACTAGGTAAGTACCTATCTCTTTTTTAATTTAAATTTAAGTTTATGGGTGCATCAAACATAAATGCTCATCGTCATCACAATTAAAATTATACGTAATTAACTATAATTTCTAATATTCTATTTTGTCTTTCCTAATTCAAGAAAAAATTAGCTTTTTCTGCCTGACTTCCTAACACGTATAAAAACATCGAGATATATGTACATGTATAAAAACTAGTTACCTACGAAGGTATGTTTGTGTAATTGCTTTACATTGTGATTAGTTTTTTTTTTAATATTTTGCCAAGATACAAATAGCCTAAATTCTAAGATCGTGTGAACGTTTCAAGGATGCAAAACAATTAACTACATAGGTATTAAGAGATCATATTTTAATAGAGCGACAAGAATAAAGAGCTCAAACATAGGTATATAAATCTATACTATAATATTATAATGCTGAAGAGTTTGTTTGTTTGAACGTGCTAATCTACTACTGCTTCGATTTGAAAAATTCTTTCGGAGTTAGATAGCATTTATGGCTATCTAACTGCGAGGATGGCTATAGGCTATATATAACAGGAAAGGAGCAATGCGGGTGAAACCGCGGGGCACAGCTAGTATTAAATATCTACATAGGTAAATCTTAAAAACATTTACGCTTTTGGGCAGTCATGTACAAAGGATTGCTAATCTTGATCATCAAGAATGTGACGAAGATCTCTCCAGGCAGTTTTCGTGTTTGCGACAGTATCGTGTGAGAAATTCAAGTAAACGTTTTTATAAGTCCATAGATTATTTATGTTATAAATAAATATGATTGTTTTATTAAATTCCTTTACAGGTAATTTTCGTATTTCTTTTCTGCTTTAACTAACCTCTAATTCTTATGTAAGGAAAATGGAAATATCTACCAAAAGAACAATAGTTATCTGTGAGACCAAAGCGAACAAAAGCTTGTAAATCTGCAAGTAGTAAAGGCGATTGCTTAAAATGTAGTTTACAATCTGAGAATGCAGGTCTCGGAGATAATGTTGCAAGCCCTAAGCCTATATGTAGATTACCTATAGCTTTAGATAAACCACTCAAAGATCAAGTAACGCTTTCTTCACCATTGTTTCATACAATGAGTAACAAGTTTCGCACGAGAACTTATCGCCACTTTATAGTTTTTTCTTTAATATTCAAATGTGAAACGACACAGTCGCTTTTCTACTTTCTCTATTGATCGTTGAATATATTTCGAGCATTGTTTAGGCTGACCTTAGTCATTTTTTATGATATGAAGGCATTTTTTTAATGTATAATTTTACTATTAATCAAAATACGGTTGAAATCAATATTTCTCTCTCTACTTTTTACTATAGAGTTAAGGCTTATACATGCGCTAATAACCTTGACCATACTTGACGGATCTCAAACCTCTCCCGCTGCACCTTCTTTTTTCCTCGCATTTTGTATTTAAAAAGATACTAATCAGTGAAACAAAATATCCTCGTCAGGGACTGTTGTGTAACTGATAATTTATTAAACATAAAATTTTCAGAGCTCTAAGTCAGCAGGTTACGAAGTTTATAGAGTATTTGCGGAAAAATCGATGACCACGGCACATTTTTTTTCTAGAAATCTATTAACTTTGGAAAAAAGTCCTCGCGAGCAATTAAAGATCAAAGACCATCCTATTTTATATATTTTTTTCGGTATTGTGCTTTATGTTGTACCAGACTTTATAGAGGTTGTACATAGTCGAAATTGCCGGGTAACGCCTTAAGTATAAGTAGGCTTAATAGAAAGATAATGGCCTCATTAGAAAAACTATATGTAGTAATGTTTAAAAACTGCTAATAAGAATATTAGAATAACCAATAGTTACATAATTAGAAATTATGAAAAAATACGTTAATTTAAATGTTGCCACAGTTATTACTTATTTTCAGTTGAGTTATTCAGTTTACCTGAAATTCTGGTTTTTAGTTTGAACTCCAATAAACGATTACAAAACAAGCTATTTTGCTAATAGCTAATTTATTTCAATGCCACGACATGATTTATTTTTAGCGTCAATGCACTTTTTAACTGCTGAAAAAAACTGAGAAACAATAAACGGGTTACTTACTTTCATATTAAGGCTTTCTTCGCTTTCGTATCCACGACTATTATAAAATGGCCACAAATCACTTTCTTTTTAAGAATTTAACTTAATCACAACACGGAACTGGTTTTGCTAGTCTTTGTAACACGAATACGTCGATCCACCTCGACAGCCAGCGTTCAACTGGTGAAAAAACGTAAATAACTAAATAAACAAAATACTTTCTCTCGGCCGCGTTTTGACCGCGCTGCTGCGTGGGCACTGTGGGCAGTGAATTCTGCTCCCCTGTCGGCTGTCCTGTCACAAATGTTTTTGCCGTTCTGTAGGTCTATCGATGCATAACTATCCGAGGTGATAAAATGACAATTACAAATCTAGGGCACGTCAACGATTTACTTTTCAAGGTGGTGCGTAATATGGAAACTGAAGTGTTGTTTACCTTATAAATCATAGAGACTTTCACCTAACTTTCCAAAAAGGAGCAAAGGGTCAAGACTATAATTGTCCATTTTAAGAGTACAGCTCCTATTAAGATTTCGGTCCGATTACATTTTAGTACTATTAACGAATGTAATGCCTTTATTATTTATCGTTTATGTTCCTAGGTAGAGCATATTATTGTAAAACGTAACCGAATATTTTATTAATTGCTAAGGTATCAATTTTATGTGGGGTAGAAACCAGATGTCCTTCGACCGACAGGTGTCCCTCTAGCAGACGTTCACATGGATACCTAGATTATAAGCAATTAAAATAAATAAAATATACCTAGGTTGACTTTTTTTACAAAACGTAGAATACTGTTTCGCGTAGGTACGTTGAAAACGAATAGGTATGTTTTTTATCTTACAGAAATTGTCCAATATTAGAATTAACAACTTACAACTTTGCTTATCGTTTGGAAATTTAATTTTACATCTAGACAGCTTGTTTAAAACGTCTTTGTTAAATAAGTTTCTAGACTAACCTGGAAATACACTTCAACAGCTTATAGTTGCTTATTAAATTCCGATAATAATTAATTTTGAAATTAATTATTATCGGAATTAGCAAGACTTCGGAGATAATAATTTTCTGATGACACCAATACACATAAACCATTTTATTGCTCTTTTCCTTGATGCTTCTTCCTATTGTCGAGTTGTTATGTAGTTCACGTATCAACGTGTGAACGTGATACTCAATTCCTACTTAACTACCTCTTCCTTCGATCGTAATGTAATAAGGATGATTTTAATAAAGTTCTGCCCATAACCCATGGGACTTTACTTCTGGCAACAAATTTTCATAAACTAAAAAACTGTCGGTCGTTTTATAGTTAACCAATTAAGGTTCATCATGCAGCATGCTTTTCTTCATTGCCACAACGGTCAACGCGATGAGGTCGAATAGGTTGAATGGTATGTTAGCCACGATACTATTTTGGCATATCTTTTACTTTGACCACATTTCACGTGTTGTGAGCATTTTCAGTCTTGAAGCATACATGAATGAAGCTGGAATGATGCAGCTTGATGCGAAGTGATGAATATTAGCTTAAGCTACCGTCAGCTCTGATAAATCGTCCATCGATTCGCGAGAAACTCAAAGACTACTTACTGCATCGGTTTTCCGTTATTTTTCCTAATTATTTTAAATACGTTCGGTGGCTTGGGTGAAGACATATACCAAAATATGTAATGCGCAACAAAATCAATTTCGTAAATTGCCACAATTCGAACGGGCGCCGACCGCGACGCGGCGCGGGCGACCCACTACCCGTGATAAATTCTAATAGATGGCGCTTTATGCTAATATACCCCACACGTGCGTCGCCGCGGGTAACAGAGTACCTACCTATTATAAAAAATGTGTACTAGTGTACACACGTAAGAAGTGAAACTTCTTTATGACCTTATTTTTTAAAAAATAATTTAAGTACTATAATATGCAACTTTACAGAAATACGTCGAATCACGCGTGGTAGGGATAAGAAAAAGATGGCGCGTAACGGAAAAATGTCACGCGTAACGAAAAAATGTTACACTTAATTTTTTTCCAACCCCGATAAAGAAGTTTCACTTCAAAATAAATTTATTATCACTTACAAAACTGCTTACATAACCATTTAACCCTTAAATTGATTTCGTCAGTTTTAAAGGACATAGTATTTACACACATGCTGACGCTGTTATAGCAGACCTAAGCTTTGCTAATCGGTATATTGGGAAGGTACTAGCTATGTCCTTCGCGTACATGTAGGTTTTTTTACCAAAGCGAAGTACAGTCGCGAATGGTGACCATTTGAAAATTGCAAAAAACGGATCTTTTGACTCTCCCGATAAAATTGATAATAACTGTAAGTATTTTGGCTATTTTGCTTATAATGTTATATTATTAGTTAGAATACGATTGTAAGTATAGTATTTTGACATAATTTTTACATATTTTACAATATTTGGAATACAAATCTTAGTTTATATACGATGTCCCATAAAACGGACGTTGGCAACTTGGAGTATATACTAGGGTATTCTTCACATGTCCTATGTAACGGACGTTGCCAATAAGGCCCTCCATTTTCAACGTCATCATTTTGATATATTTTTCTCTATTTTTAATATGTTTTAGAGGAGCATGACTTGGCAATCAATAAAAAATTCCCTCCCTACCTCTGGCGGAAGCTGAAGAGTCTGGCGTTGAGTTGAGATGACGATTTTGAAGGAAATGTAGACCTACGGGAGTGATTTCACTATGATAACAGTGTCAATCATTTACCCCCAGCACCATACCTTCGGAATTATACGACATATTGATTTGAGACACAATGAAGACCCAAAAGTCAGAATTTTTACCATCAACAAAATATTATTGCTGCAGAATTACAGCCATTACATGCGGTGCGAGATGAATCTTCCCTACTTCTCAGTAGTTCTTCAGCCACAGCATGATGTTACTTACCAGAAATACCACCCAATGTTTGAAAATTTAAATAATAATACCTTACAAATTAAAAAACTGGCAGAAAATGGATATAATATATGCCAAAGAATCCAAAAAAAAGCGATTTAAATTTCCTGTTTGTTTTGGTACCTCAAGCATGGTATACGACTTCTTTGCATACGATGAAGCAAACACATTTCAATCTGTACAATATAAGGAATGGGAAGAGGACTTTCTTGGTGTATTAGTTAAGTTCTCAGGCTATGTAATACTATTTCTATTCCAATTCTTAGCATATTCTTAGGCTGTGATTTTTGGTAGTGTCGTTTTTTAAAATCCATTATTTTTAACGATATCGTTAAAGTTTTAACCAACATTTTAAGACAGATGTTTGAAAAGCTTATTCTAGATCGTTCATAATTATAATTTGATTATAATTTTGAATTACAGAGTTGAAAATGTGCATTGTATTCATGTACCACGGTTGCAGGAATAATGTGCAATGTCCGTTATATGTGACGGTTCGAACATGTACATATAATTGGCAATGTCCGTTTTATGTGACATAGTGAAAACAATAGAAAAAAATTAAAATTTTTAATTTTTTTTTTCATTTTCCTCTTTTCTATCCTAATTCCAACACATCCTCCAAATTTGGACATTATAAACACAAGTTATCTAGGGGTGACAATTTAAGGGTTAAAGTCATAAAAAAGCTTATTTTAACAGAACATCTAATGGTGCATTTACATAGAGCTGGAGCTATAGCAAGAACATTCTCTTGTGATCTTTTAGTATAAACGAAAACTCGTATTCAATGTTGTTCAGTATTAGAACATAGCATAGAATCTTTTCAAACGCTCTAAGAACATCGAAAGAATGCTCTACAGTCTACAGTCTACGCCTGTTTACACTAAAAGAATTTGACATAGTTAGAACAACGGTTAGAATAAGCTCATTTGATGTAAATTTACCGTCACAGGTTCAATGAATATAACAATAAAACACATAATTAACAAGTAAATAAACATTTATTTACACACTACCTCCACACCTCACACTTTCCATAGTCCCATTCATTTTATACATTTCTGGATTCTTCTTCAATTGCCGCAGATACTTCAACTTGGCCCACACACCTTGGCACATTCTATTTAGACGTTTGTCGTTAGTTGTTTTAGCAAAATCATTGACTGATCTAACAATATGTCTGGATAGTTTGAGATCTCCTTTTTGTGAGTAAGCAAGGGCTGTATACAGCCTACTTCGAGCACACAAACTCTCATCGCCCAGCATTTTTGACAGCCTGTACTGTTTTACTGATATTCTGCCTGCTTCTTCCGCCTGTATATAAAAGTTAATACTTTACATTATTTAGAAAACATTGCAGAAAAATACTTTGTACTAACTGATACTAACTTCGTAATTGAAATTCGTATTAAATACTGTATGAAGTAAGAATCTAATATGTATACATTTTTTATTTACATGGATAATCATATTATATTCAATTTTTGTTTTATTTCAGCTTAAAAGTTTTTATATTAATTTATAAAAACTTTTCCTCTATCCTATCTAGATGAATAGAAATAAAATTTTCTTAAATTTTAATTACCTATGTACTGTATGTTAGATAATGAACCCAATTAAACTGTACTAGTTTCTATGTAATAGCCATATAATGTTGAATGAATGAAACAAGTGGAGTCATATCAAGTTATAGCAAAAAAATTGAACCCTTTTAAAAATTGAACATTTATAGAAAAATGATTGAAACTTACACAGTGTTCAAAGTAATCACCCAGTGCTGAATATGCCCCACCTAATGTGGATAACCAGGCGAATGCATTTTCTATTTCTATCCTTGTCCGTAGCAAATGTTGTAAATGATCATTCCTAAAAATTATGTTAATTATAAATTATAATTATACAGTTGTTTACCTGTTTGGAGTAAAGTGTGAATATAAATGTAATTTATATGTTTATATTTAATTATTTTCTAAAAATATAAACATGCAAGGTAATAATGACTCTATTTTGATTTAATTTGTTAGTTGTGGGATATAAGAAGAATACATGATTGAAAATAAGAAACTCCTTTTCTCATCCAGTTATAACATACATACTGAAATTAACGGTTTTAAAGACTAGTTATCAAGAAAGCCTAGCCATATTAATTAATAAATTAATAAAAATAGATAAAAAGTTAAATTTACCAGCATGTTACAATAACTCACCCAAAATGAACCTTAAGTGTATAATATACTAGCATTCCGCCTGTGGCTTCGCCCGCGTTTTCAAAAAAAAACCCGCATAGTTCCCGTTCCCGTGGGATTTCCGGGATAAAACCTAGCCTATGTCACTCAGAAATGATGTAGCTTTCCAACAGTGAAAGAATTTTTCAAATCGGCCTAGTAGTTTCGGAGCCTATTCAATTCATACAAACAAAAAATCAAACCTTTCCTCTTTATAATATTTGTATAGATGAATCAATGTTCTATAAATGTTTTAAACTCACCATACATAATCAATTACTTCCTTATCAGGTGGTTCTAGAATTAATTTTAAGAAGACTGTCCCACTATTACCGCTTACTTCATTTAAATATCTTATTACATTTCTTCTAAACACTTCAGAATTCATACATTCTCTCATGAAAGGTTGTAAAAATAAAGCAGTCGTTTTGAATCCTAAGGTTTTTCGGTTTAATTTGTTTTCATTTTCTATTGGAATTTTATTGTCTTCATCATTTTGATCTCCAGAGGCAAAATTTATTCCAATACATTTGGAATATTCACCGGGTAACACAACGTTGTGTTCAGTTATATGGCAAATTGTATAAGGACTTCTAAAAAGATGGATTTTTACAATAAGTTGCATTTTATTTTGAAAAATTTCAAGATTCAGTATGGTGAAAACTTTAAATTGAAAAACTGAAAAAAGTCATATTTCATTGCTGTCAATGTCTTATTAATATTTATTTTATTATAGCATCTACAGACGCTCCGATTTGGTTGGTGCCAACCATCCGACCACGACCAAATCGGAAAGTGTAGAGAGCGGTCGGTCCGACATAATTTATAATATTATTAATATTGGTTTGACGTGGTCGGATGTGCCGGCGATACCGACCAAACCAACTTCCTATCCGATCCAACCAAATTGGAACGTCTGGAAGCTTTGTTCCGACCAAATCGGCTCATTCCATAGAGTAATATAGGTAATTGGCTCATTCACATTCGCAACGCCGCCGGTGTAGGACGTCAACATGAACGCCGAGGGAGTTACGGTCACCGAACGTGACATATTAATAAAATTGCTGGAACTATATAAAGACTTTCCCTGTTTGTGGGACTTAAGTAACAAAGATTACGCAAATAGAGATGCCAGAAATCAAGCGTATTTTATTATGTTAGAAGTATTAAAAAAATTGACAGTGCAGCTACATTAAAAACCTTAAAAAATAAGTTATAAGAGCCGCATATGACTGTAATTTTCTCTATTTCTATAGTAGAATTTAGCCCATTCTCTTCGTACTATGGTCAACTGACATATTACTCTATGGTCAACTGACAGCTGGAAGGCCAACCGTCGGACAATCTGTAGCAATGTTGGAATGGTTGCCTTGTCGGTTCCGATATGGTTGGCACCAACCAAATCGGAGCGTCTGTAGATACATTTAATAACAAATGTCAAATATCAATGACAATGTGCGTAAGGCCGCCTGTCCATCTGCAAGAACTTAGCAAGAAAATTTGCGCAAGAAATATTCGACAGTCTGTCTGAAACGCGGAATTACAAGAATCATCTGCAAGAAAACTTCCGCAAGAAATGTCCGCGTTTCCACTTGCAAGTAGACTTGCAAGCTGCTGTCAGACAGACTGTCGGACATTTCGCATGTTTTCGATATGGAAAGGCGGCCTAACACAGGCTCCCCTGCCTGAGTATATAATACACAGATATATAATATTATGTTCTATGATCACAGGTGTGTAATTTTATTATATTAAATGAAGTGGTTCAGAAAAATATGGCAATTTATTCGAAGGCAAATCAAACATAAAGTTATAATTAATACAGTATCAATTGTTAAAATTTTAAGTATCTTGATGTGATATAACGAAATAAATGAAAAAAATAACTATAATAAATGAAACGAAGGTGTCATTGCTTTGATTTATAAGGACCACAGATAAAGACGATTTATGTAAAGCCTTGTATCCAAAATCATTGAAGTTTTCTTAAAAAAAAAAAATAAGCATCGGCCATTTTGGTCTGCTACCGCTTGACAGGCCGGTGGTCGGAGGAATAATTTTTTATTATTCCCGTTGGAGACCAAATTCCGTGTTAAAATTGCGTTAATGAAGTAATCAGTGCATTGTTAAACATGGCTAGATACGGTCAGAGACCGGAGAATGCTCTCAAACGGGCAAATGGTTTGTACATATTTCATCTTATCATACCACGTTGCACGCATATTAAATGACCTCTCTTTCGTAACAACTTCCTTGAGGAATGCTATCTTTTCAGACTACCTTATATTCGTTAGGCATATGTTTTTTTAGATAAAACGAAGCGAATTACCAAAAGATATCGAAATGAAATTTATAACCAAGTTACGGGCTTGTGATAACAAAATAATTATGAAAAATTTCAGAGTTCATGGACTTGGATAAGCCCGCTAGGGCACTTGACACCTTGCAAGAGGTGTTCAGGAATAAGAAATGGGCCTACAACTGGTCCGAATCGGTCCTGGAGCCGATCATGTTCAAGTATTTGGAACTGTGCGTAGACCTTCGCAAGTCACATATAGCCAAGGAAGGTCTATTCCAATACAGGAATATGTTTCAGTCGGTGAATGTTGGGTCATTGGAACAGGTCATAAGGTTTGTACTTATCTAATTTAATTTAGACACTGTAAACTTAAACTTGTTATTATTAGTTAGTTTATAAATAATCTTGTCTTTAATCCATCAGGCCCCGGAATCACAGACACAATAGAAAATCTATTGTGTCGCGGTCGGATCTGGCCGTTCGGGGCTCAATGGGTTAATAATGTAAAATATTTCAAATAATAATATCATAGTTTCTTGTTTATGTTTACTCATAATTGGTGTATATAACCAGAGGGTACTTGCGTATGGCCGAGGAGCGAACGGAGTCGGCCAGGCAGCAGTCCACGCAAGCTGTCATCGACACTGATGACCTGGACAATTTGGCAACACCTGAGAGCATTCTGCTGAGTGCCGTTTCTGGTGAAGATGCACAGGATCGGTCAGACAGAACTATTCTTACTCCATGGGTAAGTTGTCAATTCATTATTGTATAATTACTTGAAATATTTTTTAATCTGTTTGTTTCTTTTATAGTGAATAATGGAGCTATCATGCATTCAATTATAATCCTCTTTTTAATCTAGTAATTCTGATGAAGTAGCAATTTTCATTTCTTACAAATTGTATAATTTGATCTTTAATTGCATCTTATATATAGTTTTATATTGTACTAGCGGTCCGCCCCGGCTTCGCCCGTGGTACATATTTACATTTTCTCTACATACATCCTCATACTTCAAGGAATATAATAAAAAAAGAATTATCGAAATCAGTTCAGCCGTTCTCGAGTTATGCGCTTACCAACTTACCAAATTTTGCGATTCATTTTTATATATAAGATTTTATTATGTTGCTAAGTAATAATAATTTTTTTGGCCTCTGAAATAAATCCCATTTCTAATTTCTCAATAATTATGAAGTGGTAGGCCTCAGAGGTAAATGATAATGGAGGTGTGACGCGACAAATAATGTTCAAATGCATTGTTTGTGTTAATTAATGCCTGCACAAAAAATTCATTCCCCCTTTTCCTTAAAAACTGTGAAATCATTGAACAAGTCAAAATCTTGTTTTCTGAAAAGGTTATGAACTAAGACGTAAATTATTATAGATAACAGAAAAAAAACAATACGGACTCATCGGTATAATTACGAATGCATTTTGTTTATAAACAAATTATAATACAATATGTTACTATTTTTTCAATATGCTAATGGATATTTCCTTTCTTTATTTTAACAGGTGAAATTTCTCTGGGAGTCCTATTGCCAATGTTTAGAACTGCTGCGTACCAATGCCCATGTGGAGACTCTGTACCATGACATTGCTCGCATGGCGTTCCAGTTCTGCCTGAAGTACTCCCGTAAAACTGAGTTTAGGAAGCTCTGCGACAAGCTGCGTAAACATCTTGAAGATATTTGCAAGCCTAATGTAAGTTGATATATCTCTAAAAATATTACGATAGTCATGGTTTTCATAGTTGTTGTTTTATACATATTTAAAGCATTATATAAAGTAGAATACAACAAATGTTGAAGTTAAATAATATTGTGCAAAAAAATATATAAATTCCTCTGAAATAAATCCCATTTCTAACTGATCAATAGTAAGGAGTGGTAGGCCTCAGAGGTAAAGCATATTGGAGGTGTGACGCGACAGACAATGTTATACTGCTTTGTCTGTGTTAATTAATGCCTGTACAAGTAATAAATAAAATAAAAAATTGAAATTAATTGGTTTGTACACACATTTATAATTTTTGATTGTTTTATGGGTAGAATTTCCAAGATTGTATTCTTAGTTGTGATGTATTCAGTAACATGGATAAGAATACAACAAAAACTGCAATAATAATTAATATTGTGTATAAAAAAATTGAAACTTGAGGTCTTGATCAAAATAATGTTTGTTTAATACCATTTAAATGAAAACAATTAGATATTTCTTAAAGAACATCAGTATTAAGTTCATAAACACATTATTCACAGGTACAAACAGGCAATGTGAGCATTTCCAAGCCTGAAACTCAGCAGCTCAACCTGGAGACTCGTCTCTTCCAACTGGACAGTGCTATTCAGATGGAGTTGTGGCAGGTTTGCATTTTATTTTCATCTACCCACACTTATTAAAATTAGTTTTCTAATTAAATTATCCTGTTTTATTAAAATGTTTGTGTTACATATGTTTTATTTGAAAATGTTAAAATATGAAATGTGATATATTGTTAAGTTTATTAATACATAGTTCAAGAGCCTATGGATTTGTATTTAAATTACTGTGTTATGATTTTTATGGCTATAAAGATTTTTCTCATATTATCCTAAAAATTATATCTGTTGTTTCTTCACTCCATAGTATAAAACAAAGTCGCTTTCTCTGTCCCTATGTCCCTATGTATGCTTAAATCTTCAAAACTACGCAATGGACTTTGATGCAGTATTTTTTAATAGATAGAGTGATTCCAGAGCAAGGTTTTAGTATGTATATAATTTATTAGGTTATAGACAAAGCGGGCGAAGCCGCGGGCGGTAAGCTAGATTATAATAAAAGCATATTAATTCTTAACAGGAAGCATACAAAGCAATCGAGGACATCCACAACCTAATGAACATGTCGAAGAAGACGCCAGTGGCTAAAACAATGGCCAACTATTACGGCAAGCTGGCTCTTGTCTTCTGGAAGGCCGGCCATTGTCTGTTTCACGCCGCTGCTCTCTTGAAGCTGTTCCAGCTGTCCAGGGAGATGAAGAAGAATATCACACAGGAGGAATTGCAGAAGTAAGGCTTTTGTCATGTATTGAAGTGAAAACTTCTTTAGCGGCGTTGGGTATAAAAATCTTTAACTCGCGTCAGGACACGTTGGTACGGGAGCCAGGAACAGATTTTATGACCAAGTTCCTCTCAAGCGGTAATTAGTAAAATGCATCAAAGTATAGTATTATGAAGCCTCCTGAACGTCAGCTGGAGCTCGGTTGGGGGGAAGAGCGGTTGTAGCCTCCCGTATCAGCTGACGGTTTTTCCACCAAGATACAGCCAGCTGACCTATATATTTATTAACCGACTTCAAAAAAAAGGAGGAGGTTATCAATTCGGCCGGTATGTTTTTTTTTTTTTTTTTTTTTTTTATGTATGTACACCGATTACTCCGTGGTTTCTGGACCGATTTACGTGATTCTTTTTTTGTTCGATGCGGGATGGTGTCGAATTGGTCCCATAAAAATTTTATTCGGATAGGCCCAGTAGTTTTTATTTTATGAGCATTTTTGTCTGTATTTGTAAATGTTGCAAGTGCAAGTTTGAAGTCGGTTGTTTTTAACGCAGTTATTGACTTGTCCACAGTTACATATAAGCTATCATCAGGTAAATTTTTGTTTGAGAGGAAATCACGGAAAATAAATTTTTCTTTAACTTTAACTTTCATGTTCGAGACACCAGCTGACGTATATTACACCATGTTGTAACCAGCTGATTATTTTTTTTCGTTGAGATATTGGGTTAGCTACAATTTGACAAATTTTTAGCAGAGAGGAAATGAATGAATGAATGTATTTTTTTTCCAACGTGCGTGGGAGGCTACAACCGCTCACCCCCCCAACCGAGCGCCAGCTGACGTTCACGAGGCTTTATAATACTATACTCTGAGGCGTCTGACGAATTATCTCTTGAGAGGAAATAATTAACCAAATTTGCACCTGGCTCCCGTACCACGTGGCCTGATCGAAAAACCGTAAGACGGATGGATATCAAACATGCTGAACGTTAATAATCAAGTTTTCACTTCTGCCGGCACTCCCGGAGTGCAACCCGTCTTTTTTTTATATTCCTGGTTAAGGGTTATGGAACTGTAAGGTCATTTTGAATCAAAATCGTATACCGAATATCACCAAGATTGGTGCAATGAAAATGTAAAATAATAGTCACTTTTAGAATGATTTCATATAAGCAAATATAGTGATTGAATTCAATTAAACTATTAGCCGTTACTTATTTTCTTGATATCTAAACAAATGAGTATAATAACCTAGTCTATTATGACTTGTACTCTATGTGAAATCACAAAGTATTATCTTACACACTTAGTGAATTCTATTTAATAAAAGTATACTAAAGTGAAATAATACTACGTAAAAAGTTAAAAGTCTACGAAAAAAAATCATACATACCTCTGAAATAAATCCCATTTCTAACTCATCAATAGTAAGGAGTGGTAGGCCTCAGAGGTAAAGCATATTGGAGGTGTGACGCGACAGACAATGTTATACTGCTTTGTCTGTGTTAATTAATGCCTGTACAATCCATACTAATATTATAAATGCGAAAGTAACTCTGTCTGTCTGTCTGTTACTCAATCACGCCTATACTACTGAACCAATTTGCATGAAATTTGGTATGGAGATATTTTGATACCCGAGAAAGGACATAGGCTACCTTTTATTGCGAAATATGTACCACGGGCGAAGCCGGGGCGGACCACTAGTTAAAAATAAAAAAATTGTTCTATGCTCTATTGAATTGTTATATTAGTAGGATTTTTAAGTGAGTATATTTTGTAATGAAGGATAGGAATACAAAAAAAAGCAATAATGTGGCATAAAATGTGGTATATAAAATATAAATCACCAAGGCAAAAAGCTATAAGATCAGGAAAAACAAGAATTATCTCAAGAGAAAGAACTATGTATAGGGTTGATTTTTTTAATACAATCGTCTACTCAAAGACAATTATTCACAAGTACAAATAGGCAATGTCCCTAAATAATATTTCTCTCCAGGATGGCCTGTCGAGTGCTAGTAGCAGTGCTGTCCGTACCACTTCCCTCGCTACACCCTGAGTTTGACCGTTTTGTCGAAACTGACAAGAGCCCGGTGGAGAAGGCCCAGAGGCTCGCCGTGCTGCTCGGTTTAGCGCAGCCACCCACAAGGGCTAGCTTGTTGAAAGGTATGTGTTTCTTTGGTTAATTACTAAAGTTTCAAGCAAAGAGTGAACCGTACTGGTTCTAGTTCTACTAGGTGTTCGAGCAGCGAACAAATATTTTATTTTAAACATATATTACTTATTATCTATAGCTACATTACATATTACAATAATTGAGCAATAACGTAAATGAGGTCAAGCTGCCTCAGCAGTATTATCGTGCGACGGCCGAGCCGGCCGGAAAGCGCAGTTCATCCATAGCAGCGCCCGAGTGCTAATCTATCCGCTCGAATCCGCGTAAATCATATATAATTATTAGCAGTAATTAAAGTGTTCCCAATTGTCCCATAATATCATAGCATTATTAGCAGCATTTAGCGCGACCTATATACAGTCCACTATCGATGTAATACGTAAACCGTACACTAGGGAAGCGTGTTCCATCTTAGACCACATCTTAGCTTTCCATAAGGCGAGATTGTGGTCAAGCACTTCTCTATCGACAATTAAAATAAAAGTGAAATATTATATCGTATGTAATTTATTCGTCTGTGTGTTGTATGTCGCGTGACGGTGGGCTGCGGATAAAGTGAAAGCTGCTTGTCAGTGCAGTTTTTATACCCTTAATTTGATATAATTCTGAAACTTTTTACTTAAATCTCTATAGAAGATGAAAAAATGATTCACTTTTAGCGTGGTTTTCATAAAATCACACACTACTTTTTTATTTGGTGTACTTTTTTATATATAAGCAAAAGCCAAAAATAGACATGGGAAATAGTAGGTTTTTTACTCTGCTAATTCTAATTTATTAATTCGTTCTTTTTTTCTGAATTTGCAACATTTTATACCTCTGAAATAAATCCCATTTCTAACTAATCAATAGTAAGGAGTGGTAGGCCTCAGAGGTAAAGCATATCAGAGGTGTGACGCGACAGATAATGTTTTACTGCTTTGTCTGTGTTAATTAATGCCTCTACAAAATATCTAATTTAATTGGAACACAATAAAAACTGTAAAATATTATAAAAGTTGCCATTATTATAGCTTGGAATAATAAAGTACAGTTAAATAAATCTTAATATCTTTCTTAATCTTAATCTTAATCTTAATCTTATCTTAATACTATTATAAAGGCGAAAGTTTGTAAGGATGTATGGATGTATGGATGTATGGATGTATGGATGTATGGATGTATGGATGTATGGATGTTTGTTACTCTTTCACGTAAAAACTACAGAACCGATTACAATGAAATTTAGCACACATATAGAGGGTAACTTGGATTAACACATAGGATAGGTTTTATCCCGGAAATCCCACGGGAACGGGAACTATGCGGGTTTTCCTTTGAAAACGCGGGCGAAGCCGCGGGCGGAAATCTAGTAAATAAATAAAATCTTTATTTGAATTCATACATTAAATTACAATAGATTGGGGGGTAGTTATTTGTATAATGTTGTTGAAGGCAAATTATAGGCTAGCTTACCGCCCGCGGCTTCGCCCGCTTTATCCATAACGTAATAAAATCACTATCTATTTAAAAAAAACCGCTTCAAAATCTGTTGCGTAGTATTAAACATACTTAAGGACGGACGGCGATAGTGATTTTGTTTTATACTATGTAGTGATGTAAATATTGGAAAGAATTTTTTTTAATATGTATTATGTTTAACTACGCATTTTGTTCCACAGACGTTGTGCGCCTAAACGTGGTGGCTCTCGCTTCCCCGCAACTACAACAACTCTACTCTTGGCTCGAGATCGAATTCGATCCGCTCACCATTTGCGCCAATGTGCAGAATGTCATTAAGTCGCTACAGGAGGACCCTAGTGAGTTAAATGAAATACCTATTTTATAAGATCAATATTAAAGAGTACGATAATTAACTGTAAAATAATAGACTTAATCAGTAACTTTTTTGTAAGTTTGGTAAAAATTTATGTTGCTAATAGTTTGTGGAATTATTTAGCAGTGCATATTCTATACCACTACTCCATCAATATTGTTTTATGTTTATGATTAAATTGTTTTAATTTTGATATTCATCCCTATTTTATTACCTAAAGTTT
>CAJQZN010039640.1:250-33062 GCA_907164685.1 Colias eurytheme | reverse complement strand
TTTATTTCGTAAATATAAATATGCCATCAGATTCTGGTAGACCTATATCAAATATCAATACAAGCTTAAATGTATATTATACGTGAAAATAGTTATAAATAATAATTGATGTATAAAAAATATTATTTTGTTATTTCCTACCCTACATAATATAAGATACACTCAGAAATGCATAGATTATTATTTATACAATAAAAACATTATTGTTTAAAAAGTAATCTCTTCCATGCATTTTAAATATATTTTGTTTAATAGATTTTTTCCAAAGGGGTAAATAAATTTTTTGACTAAATCTAATCAATTATTAGACAATATATTTTAAACTGAATTGAATAAAATTCCGTAATTTCTTATTGGAGATGCATGAAACCAAAAAAATAAAAAATAATAACAAACCCGCTCCACGTAGGCGGCGGATGGTGTGCCGAGGCTCCCTCCATCAATTTCACAGCCAGCGAGTCCCTTATGAGTTCTTCGGCAAAACTGCGCATCGCTGATAACAGTACTGCGTGCACTGCACTGTAAAATTTAAAGGTTTTTTATGAAATCTTCTTATATATAAAAATAAATCGCAAAATGTGTTGGTAAGCGCATAACTCGAGAAGGGCTGAACCGATTTAGATTATTCTTTTTTTAATATATTCCTTGAAGTACGAGGATGGTTCTTATGTAGAGAAAACGTAAATATGTACCACGGGCGAAGCCGGGGCGGACCGCTAGTTATTAATAATATATTGTTGTGACTAAATATAGGTATTAATTAACACTAGCTGTGCACCCTGGATTCGTCGGTTACTGTCAAAGATTGGTCTTAACAACTCAGAAACCTTCGTAGGCTCTTCTCGAAGAAGTCTAATTGAATAAATAAATGTTTGAGTTTGAGTTTTGAAATAAAGTTCGGAAAGTCGTCTGCGTTTAAATAAATTTTAAACTCATAAAAGCCGTTTAGGCAAATTAAAGCTACAGGACTGAAGTGAATTATAGCAAAAGTATCGTATTGAAATGAAATCTATATATATAAAACTCAAAGGTGACTGATATAGTGATCTATCAACGCACAGCCCAAACCACTGGACGTATCGGGCTGAAACTTGGCATGCAGGTAGATGTTAGGACATAGGCATCCGCTAAGAAAGGATTTCCCGAAATTCTTGCGGGAACGGGGAAAAACGGGGATGCACGTACAAAGTTGTGGGCGGAAGCTAGTTAGTCATATACAAAGCAAATAAACTCACCTATACGAATATCCGTTCCCCACATCCTCGTTCCGCAACTCAATCCCGATATCCGCACATTTCCGCTCAACAAACACGAACCTATGTCTCTCGTCATCACTAGCCACCGGTAAAACACTCAAATCCACTGCACTATCACACTTTTTGCGCACTACACTTTTCCTATCGCACACCACGTCAATATCTTCGTCAGAATCTGACAGGACCACTGAATCCGTCACTTTGTATCTGTCAATGTCGAATATTGACAGGCTGGTTATGTCAGTCGCGTTCGGGTAGACTTCTTTTATGTTTGATTCTAGGCTTCTTGTGTTTTCCATGTCGTTCCATGATGACCATTCGTCTGTTTGTCTGTCTGGTTGTGTGTGAACGCTCTCCGGCCGTATCGGGTAGTAGCCGTGTAGTCTAGCGTATACAAGAATCTGTTTCGTTCGCCATATTTTTTCTGTGGTAGATTTGAAGTTTTCTACAAGTAACTTGTTGATTAGTTTCGCTCGCGACCACTGTGAATGAGAAATTAACGTTTTGTAAAGAAAAGTAAAACAAACTGACAATATGGTGATAATTTATATATATTTTACTAATAACTGGAATTACCGAAGTAAACAATATTAAAAACAGAACATACAATCAAACATATTGTATGTTTGTATGACTTTTTACACACATGTTTTTACATGTAATAGATCTAAATTAGCAACTTTTGTGCGTGTGTGTTCAAAAATAGACAAATATTATACATTGATAATATAAACATATAGACTACAGGCCTATGTTGCAAAAGGGTTAAATGATTAAATCGGATCCGCAACGCCGTACAAAAATCATGGATACAAGGGGAAAAAATCTCTACTTGTACTTTCGAATTCTCATCTGCACTCAGTTGGACAGCTTACAAGTGACGGCATAGTGCTGAATTATTAATTAAAGTGAAACTTTTATTACATCGTCTCAAACTGTTTGGTCTGTGTAGCGCATGTCGCGTGTATCGCTACTGTAAGCAGGTATACCTACTCGGCAGCCGACCGTCACGCGACATGCGCTACACAAAGCAGTGTTCGGAACCGTTCGAACAGTTTCACTTTTACCGTGGTTTCATAAAAACACACAACATTTTTTTTTATTTTATGCCCTTATATCGTTCTAGATAGGTCACCTGGTGGTTCAAATGACTCATAACTTTTTCAACATGGGCTTGTAATCTAAAATTTTATTATACAACAACTTTTAAAACAACTCACCTCAATATTTCTCCGTTTAGCAAAATCCAACTTCCAATATCGTTCCTCATTCTCCACGACAAACGGAAAACACTTGACAAAATCACTTTTCTTCGCCTCCTCACTAACCAGCGGTATTTTCTTTAACAAATACTTAACCACTTGCCGCACACTTGTCAATCGTTCAACTATCTTCTTAAACTCATCTAATTTCGTCTCTTTTTCCATAGAATCATAGAAACTAAAGCCCAAATAACAATGATCGTTTTCTATATGACTCGGCAGTCTATTTCTTTCAAACTTCTGTTCGTTGAGCAGACTTTTAACCTCTGGTTTCAGTAAAGATACACCTTTTTTAATTTTTTTCACACCATTTTTGACGGGACTTATTTTGGCCGTTTGCACGTTGCCCTTCGAATTGATTACTATTTCTTGCACTTTGCTCAAATCGAGTTTCCTGTCCATTTCTAGGTAATATATTTTTCCTGTGGTCGGGTCCATGTATTTCATTATTCTTTTCTTCCACGGCTGTTCTATGCTGCTCGGTATTTCGTCGGCTATTTGGTTAACTGTGACGTCATTTTTAACTGGAGTTTCTGCTGTTTCTTTTTTAATATTCTTCACTAGCATGTCGTCTACGCTGACTGCGGTTTGATTCGCGAAGAAATCTAGCCAACTGTCATTTTCGTTGATATGATTATCTGTGCTTTCGGTGGGTTCTTGTTTTATCTGTACTTCAGTATTATCTGTGCTCCTATCGTCTGTGTGTTCTGTGTCCTCTGACGCTAGTGTGTGTGTCGTGTCGTCGTCTTTATACTCGTATTTCAACATTTCCGGTGTGCTGTATAACCACACGTCTACTACTGTTTCCGCGCCTGAAATTACACAAAAATATTTATGAATACAAAACTTTTTTACAAACACATATTTTGTTTCAAACATATGTGTCAATGTCATAATAAATAACATTCACTCACACTTTTAACCATTCACAACACGTTAACATGTCATTCACTTCAACTAATAGCACTAATAACACGTTATTCAGTCCAGAAACACTCATAATTCTCACAATTACATATCAGTCTTAATAAATCATTCATTCACTCACTCATTCAATTTATAACTTTCCATTCAGTCACTTTATCTCGCATTTAAAAACCAACTCACTCACCCACTTACTCACTCACTAACTCACTCACTCACCAAGCGTCTGCAGGCCGGTGTAGTGGCGGTCGAGTGCTATCGTGTGCGTTAGTACGGCAGGTCGGTTCACGTCCGGTCGGGGGAAGTGTAGCTCAAGGGAAACGGGGAATTCTCCCCAGCCGCGACGCGATATGTGGAACGGCGGTTTTCTGTTGGGAATTTTGTAGAATGTAAATTATAAGTAATTTTCAAGCCGCGATCTCGTCCGCTTTGTACTTGATAAATAAATTAATATGTATACCAAAACTTTCCTCGAGAACAGCTCTGTCTATTAAAATGCGGCATTAATAACAGTTGGGTTATTTAAAAAAATCTGTCCACGCATAGGGACATACTGATACAGATATACAACGTAAAGCGATTTTATTTAAATGCTATAGCATTAAATTTATTATGACTATACATATATGTACATAGTCATAATAAACGAAAATAAAAAAATACGTGTGGCACTCGAGGACTGCCACGGTATAGCTATTGCATAGTATCGCATCGCTGTGTCGGTTGGAGTGGGGGGTGTTAGGTTTTTTCGTTACGGAATTTTTACATTCGGTCACCGCGCTCAAAGTCTGAGATAAAAGCTATGCAATAGCTTAAAAATCTTGTCACATAAAATAAAACAAATTATTGATTTGCAAAACTCATTGTCGTACAGCTACAGTTGTTTAAAAAATTCATTGAAATTAAAATCTTATTCTGTGGCAGTTATGTTCAAATTCTATTGTATCGCTCATTGGAATATAAATAACTAGCTGCTCCCCGCGGTTTCATCTCCGTGGCTCCACTCCTGTTGGTCGTAGCGTGATGATATATAGCCTATAGCCTTCCTTGATAAATGGGCTATCTAACACCGAAAGAATTTTTCCGGTTAGTACGGTAGTTCCTGAGATTAGCGCGTTCAAACAAACAAACAAACTCTTCAGCCTTATTATATTAGTATTTGAAAATTTTTACTGTAATATTTGTATTTATTTCCTTATTGCAGCGCACACGCAACTACGAGGTAACTGACTAACTTATCATAATGTTATGTTATTAAATGTTATATTTTCATTATAAATTCCAATTTTTATTTTGAAGGTATTTTTATTTTACTTCTTAAGGTCACGTCATGGCAATACCGTCACGCCATGGAATAAAGTGACGACTATTT
The DNA here is from genome assembly GCA_907164685.1 of Colias eurytheme. Classification (NCBI taxonomy): domain Eukaryota; kingdom Metazoa; phylum Arthropoda; class Insecta; order Lepidoptera; family Pieridae; genus Colias; species Colias eurytheme. The sequence goes on along the minus strand of CAJQZN010039640.1, from coordinate 28,248 downwards.
TTTTGATATTTTCCCCCTCTTTTTTGTCATTTCCCCCCCTCCCATCCCCCCACTCACCGCAAATGCACGACATGGTGCGGCGCGTACGAGTGGTGCAGCCGCGCGGTGACGGACGTCACGACCGCGGACAGGTCCGGGCTTGTTTGCGGACCTCGCACGTACAGCAGCCACTTGTGCGTGGACCGGTCCAGCCGGGACGCGGGAGGGACGTATTTCGATGTGTTGCCTGTGCGAAAATATTATGTTATTACTAGTTGTGCCACGCATTTAAGGAAGGAATCCTATCTGGCAGCATGCATACATACATGTGTTATTCTGATACACAAGCTACAACTACCAAGTATCATCAAAATCCGTTCAGTAGTTTTTGCATGACAGTGTAACAAACATCGTCACAAACTTTCAAATTCAAACATTTTTTATTTATTCAACTAGACTGCTTATAGGCTCTTGTGAATTGTTAAAACACAGAAAATAATAATTTTCCATATGCAATAATTATTTCCGCGTTCATGAAATACTAGCTTTTCATCCGCGGCTTCGCCCGCGTGTTTAAAGAAGAACCCACATAGTTCCCGTACCCGTGGGATTTCCGGATAAAACCTATCTGTGCTACATTTCATTGTAATCGGCTTAGTAGTATTTGCGTAAAAGAGTAACAAACATACACACCTACACATACATTGTATACATCCATCCTCACAAACTTTCGCATTTATAATATTAGTAGGAACGATGTTTCAAATTATTTGGATATATTGCCAATGTGAGTTATTAGTTATAAAATTCTCACCTATAATAATCCTGTATCGATGTTTCATCTTATTCCTTGTAATTTCATCTAACGTCAACACATTTTCAACTTTCGGCTCAATATGCCGCGGTATCTTTTTTGGTCTATTCGACGTTTCCGGTATAATGTGCTGCGGTTCCTTTTGATCTTCCGGCACTTCCGGTCTGAGCGTTTTCGTCGAATCGGCTGATATTGTGTAGTTCCTTGTTTGTAACATTGCCTGGAAGAGAAATGTTATATGGTTAATTAAAATTTTCCAGTTGTGATTTAATAAAAAGACGTGTGGCACTCGGGGACTGCCGCGGTAAAGCTATTGCATGCTATGCTTTCAAGCCACACCTCCACACCCGTCGGAGTGGGGAGCGTGAGGTTTTTCGTTACTAAATTTCTGGATTCGGTCCCCGCGCTCAAGGCCCGCGATAGAAGCTATGCAATAGCTTAAAATCTATACTAATTATAAAGCTGAAGAGTTTGTTTGTTTGAATGCGCTAATCTCAGGAACTACTGGTCCGATTTTAAAAATTCTTTCGGTGTCGGATAGCCCATTTATCGAGGCTATATATAAAGGCTATAGGCTTATATCATCACGCTATGACCAACGGGAGTGGCGCGCTGCGGGTAAAACCGCAGGGCACAGCTAGTTAATAATAATTTGATGACCTGATTTCACATAGTACCTAATACATAGTAGATTTTTACGTCGCTTATAATTGAACCAATTAAAAAGTGACACATATGTAAGTAAAATTTACAATGTGAACATAGATCATTAATATTATAATTGAAATAATCTTTATTTAAAGAAAATTGCTCATTGCAATACTGACAAAACTTAACGTACATGAATATATCCTATCTCTACACCTATCCTAAATTTCATATAGATTGCAAATGAAAAAAGAACAAAAAATTACCCTAAAACAGATTTACGTCTTATATTACTAAGAACATTAGAAGAAGAAGAAAAGTAGAACGTTAGAATAATGTAGCTCACCGAATAATCCTTCCTAGTTTTATTCCTGGGCCCTCTAAATTTGAAAATCTCATCCAAATCGGCCGTTTTCTTTCCGAGTAACTTACGAACGGACGGATGCAGTCTGCGTTGACCATCGCGGAGTACTTGAGCTACCTGAAATGTGTACAATATATTATATAGGATTACAAATTTTATAAACATTACAAACATTACAAATTTAAAGAAATGAAATGAAGTAAATTTGAATTCTTTCATATTCTTGAGAATTTTCTTTGGACGCATTGAGAGTATAATTTCAAGGTAGAGTCATGGCAATACACAGGTCAGGCAATACACAGTCAGGTAAGGCGACGATTTTGGTATCTTTGAATCTTGCCATGCTTTTTTCATTTTCGAATGTCCCCACAAGATTAAATATTATCTAATCTATAATGATTTAGTATTATGTCTATTCTATTATATTCTATAATAAAAAAGAGTTGTTCCTTGCAGTTCAAGCCATTTACTGTTCAAAACAGCAGACATGGGTATAATATTCACTCTCAAATCACATATTTCACATTCTTTTAAATATTACGCTATATTTAAGCGACTTTTTCATGTGAATGCCCCTCAAACACATTTATTCACATTTTAAACATAAAACATACCTCAGTTTTAGCTCTCGGTTCAGCTTGAGCGGCAATATCGTCATTTATCTGGCTTGCCGTCAATTGTAGCTTCTGATCCTTATAGTAATTATTTACGAGGGTATATCTCAGCTGATGGAGGTACCGTCGAGCTGTGGTCATCCTGTAATATTGTTTATTTGCTTCAATAAAATATAATTTATTTATTTACTAGTGGTCGGCCCCGGCTTCGCCCGTGGTACCTACATGTTTGTTTTCTCATAAGTATGATCCTCGTACTTAAAGGAATATAAAAAAAAAACAATTAACTAAATCAGTTCAGCTGTTCTCAAGTTTTGTGCTTAATATGTTGTTAATTTGGCTATTAATTTTCATTATATTTTAAAACCTCCTGAATCACTCTGTATAAAAGAAATCCTTCAAAATGTAAAATTAAGACGGACCGACAAAAATAATAATGTTTAATTTTACAAGTAAACCTCATAAAAAGTAATTTAATCACTTTTTAATGGATTTAAATGAGCATTATTTATAACATTATTATTACTACATTTTAATGGAGATTAAAGGTATATTAATACCATGAAGAAATTGATTCAAGAAACCTGCCAAATGCTTGCCATTGCAATTCTTTACCATACAAGATTTAACTTTGGTCAGAATTTAATGCAGGTACATTTTTTTTACATAATATGGCAAATTAAATATAATAGTTATTTCTACACAATACAGTAGACCCGCGCTATACCGACAATCGTTTTGCAGAGCCTTGTCAGAGTCCCGAAAGCTGCCTGGAGATCCCCCTATAGTCCGGATGTTTTACGCAAGAGTACCTTCTAATTCAACAAATGACGAATGTAATAATAAGATAAGATGTTACAGGTAGTTCTATTTCAGAATTCTGTATTCAGCTTCATTATGTATTTTGGAATTAAATCAATATATTCAAGTAGAGAACAGTAGAAGTGGCACATTTTTTTGTACAAGTTGTACACTGTTCAATTATGCATGATCAATGCGAAAATTGTCAAAAATAGGTATTCACTAATTATAGACATGTCGGATTATAGGGGGAGACGGATAGGCCAGGGGCCAGTGTAACGCGGGTCTACTGTATAGCTATTCTATTGATATTACACACTTAAATAGTCCGGAAGAAAATAACTCAAAGAAAACAATATTTATAAACGTCTCACAATATCTACAGGCTATAAACAGAATCATAAATTATTATAACATTAAATTTTGTTTTAAAATGTTAATTTAATAATTTAAGAAAACGCACATGCTCAATAAATGACACATGTAAACAAAACATAACTTAAACCGACATTATTATTGTTTTACTAAACAATAGTAGCGCATAAAATTTACGCGTAGTTGATTCAAAATCACGAATATAACATTCCATTCTGACTAACCTTTGATCTATTAGCATAACTTCGTTTTCCCTGGCTTCAACTTCATTAGCGAATTCACGGTGAATAATTTTCTTGATTCTATCTATTTTCTCCTCCTCGTTTATTTTTGGCGGTTCTTCTTTTACACAAACCGGCGCTTCCGGATAATCAGGATCATGATATTCTTCCTTGCTATCCATTTTATATACAATCACACTATATCAATTGTACGCCCATAAATTAATAATAACAACTGTGATTTACACTCGCACGGCACGTGAAAGAATACTTTTATCACATTTCTCTCAACGTGAAAGGTTTGAACTGGTTTTATATCACTTTACTTATTTATAAAATAAAACTGTCCCTTTTTGGACAATTTCCGCGTTTGACAGAAGTAAGGTCAACAACCGAGTTATGATAATCGTTACAATTGGGTACTTTTTTACTCGCAAAATCACATTCACAAATCACAATGCGGCTTGCAAATTTTCCGCGCAAGCTCGCTTCAGAAACTTGGAAATAGAAGTAATATTACATGCATCATGGTTGACAGTTTATGCATCACGTTATTTTAGCCTAAATGTAAATTAAATAAAAAACTCGATTTATAAAATGAAACTATAAGATATGATCATGTAACAAATATTTTTTAAATAATTATTGAGTCTTAAATAAAATAACAAACAAATATTATTGATAATACCGATTTTATAGACATCCCTATTGCTTAACACAAATGACAAAACAAATATTCGTTATCTGTACCTGACAGCTGTGAGCTGACGTTTGTAATTTGTATTGCAATTTGCAGTTTCTTGATTGTTCGCTTTGTTACTAAAAGAATTATTTCCACGACGAAATCTCCAAACCAGCGGGCTCCGTCGCGGCGCAGGCAGTCAAGCATCGAGCGGGATGTGAGGGCTCGACACGAGCGTGCTTCCATGTCCGATACGCAGGCTAGAGGCCACCAGGCCATGTCCGATTCGAGACGCCCATTCTTCTACCCTGATAGCAGCAGCGACACTGAAGAGTACATGCGAGATAGTGAAGAGCGTCGCAAGCGTTTGTCGAAGCGTAACAACATACAGAACATACGTAGGAACCCAAGTATGCTGCCGAAAACGCAGTCGCCAAACGCGCCTATACCGTCTACGTCGAGTCAGGACCAGGGCAAGGAGAAGAAGAACCAGCTATGTGACGATAGGATCACGCTAGTGGTAGATAACACTAGGTTCGTGGTGGATCCTGCGCAGTTTACTGCTCATCCTAACACCATGCTTGGCACTATGTTCAGCTCTGGTAAGTTTTTTTGTTAATTTTATGTGTTATTCAATATTTGTTACAAATATAAGTCTAGTTTAAGTAAAACAAATTCAATTAAATATTAAATTATCATAATGAATAATATAATTTAAATTATCATAATTATTTAAATAAAATCAATGCACAAGCATATTTTAATTATCTTTTTATACTAGGAGTTCTACATGTATATCTCTCACGATTATCCTATAGTAGTATTTATTCTACAAACCTAATTGAAACATATTATTAAAATTTAAAATATATTAGTTTATTATATTTAGTTATGGTAACCTAAAAACTTAATTCAGAAAACTATACAGAAAGTGGTAGTAATCAAATAAAAGTATATTTTGTTGTTATATAATTATTATGATTAAAAATTAAGTCTTTGTCATACAATCTTACTTCCTACTAATATTATAAATGTGAAAGTTAGTAAGAATTTATGGATGTTTGTTACTCTTTCGTGCGAAAACCACTGAGCAGATTTTGATTGTACTTCTTAGTGATGTAACTAATACTAGAATAAAACATAAGCTAAAGAAAATATGTTTATTTCAGTGCAAGCATTTGTGGGTAAAACCATGCATCACAGCTAGTCTATACTAATATTATAAAGAGGAAAGGTTTGTATGTATGTATGTATGGTTTTCACGCATAAACTACTGGACCGATTTTTATGAAATTTGACACAAATAATCTTTAGACCCTGAGAAAGAACATAGGCTACCTTTTATTGCGAAATATGTACCACGGGCGAAGCCAGGGCAGTCCGCTAGTTATTGATATAATTGTTATTGTAACATGATTTATATATTTTCGATCGTTTTATACTAAATACTAATGTTGTGTTTTAACATAAAACTTGTATTTATGTCACATTTTAACCAATTTAAAAAATAGGAGGAGGTTCTCAATGCAACTGTTCAAGTTGAGCTTCTTGTATTTTATTTTTAACTAGCTGCTCCACGCGGTTTCACCCCCGTGGCTCCGCTCCTGTTGGTCGTAGCGTGATGATACATAGCCTATAACCTTCCTCGATAAATGGGCTATCTAACAGCGAAAGAATTTTTCAAATCAGACCAGTACTTCCCGAGATTAGCGCGTTCAAACAAACAAACTCTTCTTAATATCAGTATAGATTTATAATTTGTAACATTTCACAACAGGCAATGGCTGAAAAACAGCAGTGAAAGCACAGGCCATTTCTGTAAACTGTAAACTGTCCATTTGTGGTAAACTGTTATTTTCCATGTGTATTTCTTTTTGTGAATTAAAGAAATTCTATTAAGCTATTGCATTGCTTCTATCGCGGGCCTTGAGCCGGGGACCGAATCCATAAATTTAGCAACGAAAAACCTCACGCTCCCCACTCCAACGGGCTCGGAGGTGTGGCTTGAAGGCATGCTATGCAATAGCTTTACCGCGGCAGTCTCCGAGTGCCACACGTCTTTTTTTATTAAAGTGAAACTTTTATTACATCGTCTCAAACTTTTTGGTCTGTGTAGCGCATGTCGCGTGACGGTCGGCTGCCAAGTAGGTATAAAGCAGTGTTCGGAAAGTTTCACTTTTACCGTGGTTTCATAAAACCACACAAAATTTTTTTTTATTAAGCGTTTATCTAAATTTCCAGGCTTAGAATTCACCCACCCAAACGAGCGGGGCGAGTACGAAGTCGCCGAAGGTATATCGGCGACGGTGTTCCGCGCTATACTCGAGTACTACAGAGGTGGGACTATCAGGTGTCCGCCGACTGTGTCCGTGCAGGAGTTAAGAGAGGCATGTGATTATTTGTTGGTGCCGTTCGACGCTAATACTGTTAGATGTCAGGTAATACATACATATTTATTTAATACTAGCCGTGTTCCGCGGTTTCACCCGCATTGCCCGCTTCTGTTGGTCTTAGCGTGATGATATTATATAGCCTTCCTCGATAAATGGGCTATCTAAGAATTTTTCAAATCGGATCAGTAGTTCCTGAGATCTGCGCGTTCAAACTAACAAACTCTTCAGCTTTATAATATATTTATTTATTTATTTAACACTAGCTTTTCGCCCGCACCTCTGTCCGCGTAGTCAAAGGAAAACCCGCATAGTTTCCGTTTCCGTGGGACGAGGTTTCGAGATTAAAACTAAGTTACCCTCTATGTGTGTGCCAAATTTCATGGAAATCAGTTGAGTAGTTTTTGCTTGAAGGAGTACCAAACAAACATACAAAAAATAAATCCGTGTGTCTGGTTAGTTGTATTATGTAGCTGTAGATGTTTAGATTATTATTGACATGATTCTAAAAGAGCAACTGCAGAGTTTCCAACTCTTTTATAGAAACTGCTTTCCGAACCAAGTAAAATAACTTTTAAATTCGACCAATTATATTTGAGGTAAATCTAAAGAAACATAATTTTTCCCATTTAAAACAGTAGTTCTTAGTAATTACTGTCATTTTTGTTGCTTTACATATTCATAATAATATTCCATTCGAGGAACACGTGAACCTATTCATTAGTTTCATTTTTAAGCTATTGCATAGCTTCTATCGCGGGCCTTGAGCGCGGGGACCGAATCGAGAAATTCCGTAACGAACAACCTCACGCTCCCCACTCCGACGGGCTCGGAGGTGTGGCTTGAAGGCATACTATGCAATAGCTTTACCGCGGCAGTCCCCGAGTGCCACACGTCTTTATTTTAATATTAAAATGATATTTTGACGATTCAATAATACATTAACATTATTTCTTCCAGAACCTCCGAGGCCTGCTCCACGAGCTATCAAACGAGGGTGCTCGTCGTCAGTTCGAATCTTTCCTAGAACGGTTGATCCTACCCCTGATGGTGGAATCAGCCCAGCGTGGAGACAGGGAGTGTCATGTGGTGGTGTTACTTGATGATGACTCTGTTGAGTGGGACGAGGAGTATCCTCCACAAATGGGGGATGAGTACAGTCAAACGGTGCTGTCCACACCGCTGTACAGGTTCTTCAAGTATATTGAGAATCGGTGAGTTTTAAGTAATGCATGTATTTAAATTCTGTAAATATGTTCCATTAATACAATAGTATGTAATATTTCTCTACTAGCTTACCGCCCGCGGCTTCGCCCGCTTTGACTAAAACCTAATAAATTATATACTCAAACCTTCCTCTTGAATCACTATCTATTAAAAAAAAAAACGCATCAAAATCCGTTGCGTAGTTTTAAAGATTTAAGCATACAAAGGGACAGGAACAGAGAAACCGACTTTGCTTTATACTATTTAGTGATATTACTTGTGGATAATGTAGCTTTCTAATGGTGAAAGAATTTTTAAAATCGGTCCAGTAGTTTATGAGCCTATTCATTACAATCAAACAAACAAACAAACAAAGTTTGCCTGTTTATAATATTAGTGTAGAAAATAAAACTTTATTGACATAATAAATAGATACAGCTTATATATGAATCCGTAGCCTCCTGAATTAGTAAAATACTGTGTCTCATTATTTGTATAGAGAGATAATAAACTAACTTATTCGTATGGGCTTTCATCACAATGTAGAGGCAATCAAGATAGTTTAAAGGGCCTTGTTATAGAACCGCAACCGCATTCAATCAATTTCTGGCTAACTACAAACGAATATTTTTCTACTACAAACCTCTAAGACCATTTATGAGTCATTTTTAACGTTTATTATAAACATTTTCAAATTATTTACACAAAAAATGTCATTTTTTTTAAAAGTCCGGTGCTAGGTTCACTTAGCCAAGAAACTGTAATATGCATTATGAAAAAAGGAAAATGATTGACGTATATCCTAAAGTAATAAAGTATTTTATTTGATTCAATTTAATTTAAAAAACTAGCTGTTCCCCGCGGTTTCACCCGCATTGTTCCGCTCCTGTTGGCCTTAGCGTGATGATATATGTATAGCCTATAGCCTTCCTCAATAAATGGGCTATTTAACACCGAAATAATTTTTCAAATCGGACCTACTGGTGGTGGAACTACTGTTCCTGAGATTAGCGCGTTCAAACAAACAAACTCTTCAGCTTTATAATATTAGTATAGATAAATAAATTAGCATTCCTTTCAATACACTTTTGAAAATACATAATTTTATATTCGACAGTTTTGTGAACATATTTAAATCATTAACACCAATAGAAAACAATAGTCATTTCGTAAACATCTATTTCAATTTATTTCTATTTACGCATTATATTTCCAATTACAGAGACGTAGCGAAACAAGTGATGAAGGAACGTGGGCTCAAGAAAATCCGTCTCGGCGTAGAAGGGTACCCAACTTACAAGGAAAAGGTCCGCAAACGACCGGGCGGTCGTGCTGAAGTGATTTACAATTACGTCCAACGTCCATTCATACACATGTCCTGGGAAAAAGAGGAAGCGAAAAGCCGCCATGTCGATTTTCAGTGTTTTAAATCGAAATCGGTAACAAACTTGGCTGAAGCCACCGCAGACCCTGTGATAGAATTGGAGCCGGTCAGACGTGATGATGTGGAGGTCCCGGAGAACCAAGATGTCCAAGATGATGAGCAGTGACTGTTTGTGACGCGGGTTGTGCGTGTTATGGCGGTGTTTTGTTGGTGACTGTGATAAGGGTGCTTTTACACCAGCCCCCCTAGACAAGTGGCTTTCTATTAGCGTAAACTTGAATAGAATAGATTATGAATGTATGAGATTGACGTTTGATTACGACGACGACTATTTTATTACACGCAACAAAGTAAGAAAATACGGGATTTCGTAACAAAATTACAATTATCTCTACCCGCATTCGAGATTTATGACTATTTCTACATAAAATATTATTTTCAGATAAATTAAGTGTAAAATAGATATGGGTCAAACTTACACAATTTTACTTACAATTTCTATATGAAGACCTTTTTTGTCCATATCTATCCAATATTTTTTACCAAAAAAAAATATCGTGAAATTCGGTCCATATTTTATTTAAGCCACTTGTCTAGGGGGGCAGGTGCGAACATGTGTAGCGACTTAGCAAGTGTATTTGTAAAGAAACAATCGTATAGCTTCATTTAGTTTGAAGCTTGATGTGTTTAGCGTTTGAAGTGATACTTGGGAATGCGAATGATGGTTTAAAAGCACTCTTAAGTGTTTGGAAATGTGTAAGTACCCGCAATTTTTGAGGAAAAAGCCGAATACCCGCGTTTGGTAAAGTGAACGTACGGTAACGAAGAAACTTAAAATTGTAATTGTAAAAGTGGTGACTACCCGCTTTTTTTTGGAATTGTGAAAGTTCGTTTTTTTGTATATACGGGTAGTGGTGTGCTAAATAGATAGATATATAATTAAATTTTGTAAGGGCCCGCGATGTAGGAATGTATTTTGTATACAAGTAAATAGCTAAATTCCTGCAATTATGCAGATTTTTGTATTACAATTGAGAAGGTTATGGATTTTTATGTATAAGTATCTGTATATTTCGGTTTATTATAATAACTAACTGTGCCCCGCAATTTTACTCGCATTGCTCCGCTCTTATTGGTCTTAGCGTGATGATATATAGCTATAGCCTTCCTCAATAAATGGACTATCTAACAGTGAAAATTTTTCAAATCGGACCCGTAGTTCCTGAGATAAGCGCGTTCAAACAAACTATTCAGCTTTATAATATTAGTATAGATAAAGCTGAAGAGTTTGTTTGTACGCGCAAATCTCAAGAACTACAGGACTGATTTGAAAAATTCTTTCACTATTGGATATGTATCATGGACGAATAAATATATAGGACTGATGAACGTCATACTAAAGATCGTACCCCGTAATTTCAGCTTATTGCTAGATGGCGCTCTGATTTGAGCTTATTATTTAATTTGCAGTTTTAAAAGCGCCACCTAGTGACCAATTTTAGAACTAAGGAAACAGCAAACTATCGATTTTCAATTATTACATCTAGAGGGCGTTGTTTTAAAAACTCCGGTGTTTTTGAATTATTATTTTAGTTTTTAGGGAGCATCTAAGGAAGTGAGTACCTACCTTTAATACGATTTCGACACCCGCTACAAACATTCGACATAGTGATCAGAGTAGTGTATATAATATAATTATATTATATATACATATTCTTTATTTTCTGTTAAAAAAAATTTCTATATCTTTTTTCTTCTTAAGTATTCCCTTGTAAACAGTATTATTAATATGACCATAAAATACGGGAAAAGAAAAAAAAAATGTGGATGTACAGCGATGATTTGAACCAGCATCTATCGATTTTAAAGTACGAGACTCAACACAGCTACAGGCACTTATACGTCTTACATTGAAAGGAGATTGCCCAAGTGACTATGGCACTTGGTATCGCAATCAAACTTATTGTGTCAAGATGAAATATAGCTCAATTTAAAGCTTGATGTTAGTACTTTTAGAAACGATTAAAGTTTTTATGTAAATAAGTCGCAGTTCACGACAATAAAAATAAAACAATAGTTTTATTCAACGCTTCAAAAAAATACTTTATCGAGTTTATACTAACGATGAACGTTAAGTTTTACATTGATTACATAGGTAATATTTTAATTTACAAGACAAATGTGAAAAGTAAATCGTAATAAACATTATTTCAAAATAAATAACGTCGAACAATGCGTCGAACACATTCATTCAACTATGACATATGACGCAGGACGCTTGCAAGAGAGATAGATATATGTGTCAAAACAGAAACTTTTACTTTTATTTCTATTTATTCGGTATAATTACGACTTAATAGTGATAAATATGATCATTATAAATACAAATAGGAATTAACAATATCACGAACACGTGACACAACTAGTATTTTACCGATTCCATACGTGGTCATACATGTTTCAAAAGAATAACTTTTACTATTATTTCAATTTATCCGGTATAATTAAGACTTAATATTGATACATATGATCATTATAAATACAAATAGGAATTAACAATATCACGAATACGTGGCACAACTAAAATTTTACCGATACCACCCGTGGTCATTCTCCAAAAATTGTTCGAGTATTTCTTTGATAAATACAGTTCATAGCAACGCGGTGGTGGAGCATCATAGAGTAACTTATATAGGATTGTGGAGCATCTTAAGGAAGAGAGTACCTTTAATAAGATTTCGACACTCACTACAAACATTCGACATAGTGATCAGAGTAGTGTATATATAATATATATTATATATATTCTTTATTTTCTGTTAAAAAAAATGTCTATATCTTTTTTCTTCTTAATTATTCCCTTGTAAACAGTATTATTTATATGACTATAAAATACGGAAAAAGAAAAAAAAATGTGGATGTACGGCAATGATTTGAACCAGCATCTATCGGTTTTTAAGTACGAGACTCATCAATACAGCTACGGGCACCTATACATCTTACGTTGAAATTTATGCTCTAATTGTTCGAGTAATTCTTTGACAAAAACAGTTCATAGCAACGTGGTCCATGGTCTTAGATCATTAAGTAATGGATGGAGTACGCTGGCAAATGTTCTAACTAAACTTTCTGCTGATTTTGGTGCGGGGAAGGTAACTCACACTATTGAAACACAATCACACATTCACAAAAATAATTTGTGTCACGAAAGTCGTAAAAATTTATGACCTTTAAAGCGACGAGTTTTTAAATTCAACTCTATCCTTAAGTTCATAAAGATTAAATTTGTATTTCATTCCAAGTTGTCTCGTGGGGAGTGCGGTTCAATATCGCGTTCTAAATTCAACTTTATAACTTAGATCATAAAGATTAAATTTGTATTTCTTTAATGCCTCAGCCCCCGGAATCACAGACACAATAGAAAATCTATTGTGTCATGGGCCGTGGTCCGATCGGGCCGCTCGGTGGTCAAGGGGCTAAAAGATAGACTCGTAACTCGTAAGGAATGCGGTTCATTATCGCGTTTTAAATTCAACTTTATCTCTTAGTTCATAAAGATTAAATTTGTATATTTTCTTTCCATGATAGTCTCATGGGGCATTGGGGCCGCATCAATGATCGAGTAAACGACTCGATTATTTGTCTTGATCATATCGCTAAACGATACATCGACGATTATTAGAAATTGCATTTAATTAGAAATGTACGTTAAAAAAATATACACAAATGAAAATATTCCGTCTTTTTTAATATTCGACATGTTTGAATTGCTTCTGCAAGGCTTGACAGTGCAAAACGGCATTTTTAGCGGAGCACTCGCAGACGTCCTTTCGATGTTTTAGCCTAGGAAAACGCAGAGACGCCATCTTGAATTGTTTTACCCCACCAATCTATTCAACAACCCATAAAAAAGAGCATCTCAGGCAAGGTAATTTTTAAAACATAATTTTATATCTTCTTCTTCTTATATATAAAAATGAATCGCAAATTGTGTTGGTAAGCGCATAACTCGAGAACGGCTGAACCGATTTCGATAATTCTTTTTTTATTATATTCCTTGGAGTACGAGGATGGTTTTTATGTAGAGAAAAAATAAATATTATGTACCACGGGCGAAGCCGGGGCGGACCGCTAGTTACAAATAATTATTGGAATATGAAACTTATACAGTTTACTCTTATAAAGTATCAAATATTTCAAATCACGAAAACGACAGTGCACGCACAATAATCTTTTTTTAATTCGTTTTGTTTTTGGGACGAGGAGCGATACACCCGTCCTTCCAAGAGCGCTTCTCTATATTCTACTATATTACTTGCTCTGTGGCGCTTCTGAGCGCGGTCTGACGACCCGCGACTCGCGAGAGCAAAATGTATGAAGAAATCGACAAGTATTTTTAATTTAGCTAGTAATTGAAATAAAATTTTGATTTAGATACAAAAAAATTATCAGAATCTATAAAAGACTATATATCCCTCAATAATTTATAGGAAGATAGATTAGGCTTTTAATTTTCTTAAAATTGTACCGTTTTAGACCCCATTTTTTTGCATTTTATGCGATCATTGTGCTGGGAAAATCGTATTTCAGCGACAATTTTGTATGACGTCGTACAATTTTTATAAGATGATCGTAGAACTGAATATATTATTATCTTTAATTTAAGATATTACTTTGTTCTCATGCTTTGAGTTAAAATTGTACCGTAAAATAGCGTTTTTTGTTAAAAATCTGTAATAGCACCCTTATTGTGGTGCTTTTTTTTGCTGACACATACACACACACGCACACTCTCTCACACACACACACACACACACATACACACACACATACGCTTATCCACCTGTCCAATAGGCATGACGACAGTATCCATAAATGTTCGAATTAGTGTTTCTAAGGGAATATGTATAATATATAAATTAAAAATAGTGACTTAGAAATATTAAAAACATTAAGATTAATGAGATTATCAATAAAATAAAACATTGAAATTCTGCAGTCGGCCATTTTGACTAAAACACGCGTGACGTCACGTCTACGTAAACAACTCACAACAACTTCGCGGCAGGTATATTTTGTTGTTATGAATATGCTGAGAATACGCATTTTTATTTATTTTCTATTTTTTTACGTATGCTTTATCGACTTAGATCAGAAATATAATTGCGAATTCACGAATATGTGGTTCGGGTTTCTCTGCGTCAAATTTATACAATCATTTCATATTATTTTCTCACTTTAAACAATTACTAACACTTTTTTTGGGTATTATTTTTATGTAGATTCACATTGCAATACTGCACACCACTTATAAACTTTGAAATTAGATTCTATAACACTTTATAATTAAATATTTGTTTAATTTTACTTCGCTATGCATACAGATAATTACGTATTTACGTAAGAGTGACGTCACGCCTACGCCATGACACCTGTGAGCTGTTTTAGCACAGTTAATAAATATTTTTTGAAAAATGGCTTTTATCTTCGTTAAATTTAAGTATATTAGCGAAATATAGGGTTTTTCTTGTTTAATAAACGTATACACACATTATGGAAGAGGTTTTGAAAATCTTTCGTCATGCCTATTCATGTATCGTCATCACTACATAGTATAAAACAAAGTCGCATTCTCTGTCCCTATTTCCCTATGTCCCTATGTCCCTTTGTACGCTTAAATCTTTGAAACTACACAACGGATTTTGATGCGGTTTTTTTTAATAGATAGAGTGATTCAAGAGGAAGGTTTATATGTATAATAACATCCATTAAATCGTGGAGAAGTACTGTTATTTTTGAGGTTTCTAATGTGATGTCGTAAATAATTACATTTTTTCCGCTTACATTGCAAACGCAGGCTGAACCCTACGAGTTTTATCAAAATAATGTACTAAGTATTGTACACATTGAAAAGGTCTACAGAAAAGTCCGCGATGGCATATGTCTATCTCTTATGGATTACCCACAATAACTTTTTATTGTCATTTACTTTTTACGTCAAATAATGGCTAATTTTCGAAGCGATTTAAACCAATACAGCATTAATCCATAACCAATTAAATACCTTGAATACATTGTTCATTTAATATAGATCTATATGGCCCTTTACACCGTATGATTTAAGTGAATATTTTCGAAGATATTGCAGATTTAAAAATTGCGGGACGTACCGTTTGCAGCGGTACCGGCCGGCCGGGCCGCTATGTTTTTATATACAACGTTTAAAGTTTTTCTGTAGTTTATTTAGTATCAGCATTGCACCCGTGCGAAGCCGGGGCGGGTCGCTAGTATATTATATATATATTATATTTATAATTAACTAGTAATTTTTATTCTTTAATTGTTATTAATCTGTAACTAGAATATTCTGTTTACGTATTTTATAATACTTGTATGAACTCATAAGGGAAGGCACTGTTTTCTGAGACACAGGTATTAACCTAGTTCAGAAGGCAGAGCAAAATTGTGAACTAAGTATGTAAAATTTGCTAATAAATATTTTTTTTTTTTTTTTTTTTTTGTAATGAATTTACTACGCTACTGTATTTTCTTTGTTTTAGACTTTAGTTCAATACTTAATTAAACACCCATACAATTTTGTCACGAGTCGCCTCTGGTCAAACTAACCGTTATTAGTGTTACGTTTACTCAAAATACAAAAATGAAGAAAGTATTATTTTACGCTTATTAAATCTTTAAAACTAAAACAAAATGATGTGGAGGTAGGGAGGTGGATTTCCTCAATCGAAAAAGGGAGAGCCTAGTCTACTCGACCGGCCGGCCGTAAAGGCCCCGATTATTGATGGCGGAAAGTTGTATATATGCTCTGTAGCGAAAACATTTCGCTTGCGCGATTCAGAGCAAAAAATTACATTTAAATAAAAATATTTTTTTGCGTATTATATTTTATTATATTTTACATATTATATTTTACGTTATAGTTTACGTTTTTTGCGTATTATATTTTACGTCAAGATACTATTTGGCACATTGATTTTTTTAGTAGCGACATCTCTTAGCTTCATTAAACCGACTTAATGCTCTAAGGCGACATCTATTTCTTAAACGTATAAAAAAGCTTATAAAAATGCCAAATGCTACTGTGAGTGACATCTATCGACAAAATTGGGAACTGAGAAATGAGTTACGTTTTTTACTATGGCGATTGTAAGTCTTCTTGAATATATTAGTCTATGATATGTATGTTATTTTTCAGTGCTGTAGGCTATATATGTACCACGGGAAAAGCCGGGTTGTATAGCTAGTATATAAACTGCGTTTAGATCGAATGATGAAGAAATTGTACTACGAGAATTAAAACATTTTTTATAAGTTTTTTGAAAATTCATACTACTTTTTAATTTGCGAACTACAGTTTAGTTTTCATGCTGAAATATAGCTAGTAGTTTTGTATGTAACTACCCACATTCATTGTAAAAGAATGTTGAAATATGTGTAACTACCCACAAGTTTTTTATATGATTGTAAAATTATTTATGAAAGTAAATATTTACAAGAATGCTTTGTATTTTAATTAAAATGGCAAATGTCTTAAAAAATAATTTACCTATTTTAATATGGGTATCTATGAATATAAAATTCTCATGTGTTTGTAACTAACCATCTCCAAAACGGCTGGACCGATTTTCATGAAATTATGTATATTTGGTAGGTCTAAGTGTAAACTATATTGCATATACCTAAATTATAAGGGTGTGAGAATATTGCCAGGTGAGCTATATTTAAATAAAATATTTAGGCTATTACAATATTAATAATGAAAATATTAGAAAATGTTCGTTCTGGAATTGAAAATATTACCTTTGAATATTACCTGTTTGTGTCTTATTAACCACTTCAAGTAAAATAGCTTAAAAATAAAGTTGCATCAAATTTGATAAATCCTTTTAGTATATTGGTAACGCCAATACATTTGGAGAAATTAGTGCGTAAAAATTAACTTCAAAAGTTCATTTAAATGTAGTAAAGAAAAGACAAAAATCACTATGTATAAGATAACTAATTGATGTGATACATTTTGAAATATTATTTATATCTATGTGATTTCAATTAAAATTGCGATTTACTGAGTAAAGTAAAATAATTGATAAATTATTTCAGTGTTTATAAACAATACATATTATTACACGCTTTATATTAGCTTCACCTGTATGTTTGTAAGTTTGTAACCGACTTCTTTGGGCGCGATTTTGACCCACTTTAAACGGCCAGATTTCGTTCAAACTTTGTAGATTTATTGAGGACCGATGACAATACACTAATTTGATAAAATAAATAATAGTTAAAAAAAAATAAAAAACACGCTTTTTATAGAAAACCGACCTAAAAGCGTGTTTTTTAGTTTTTTTTAACTATTATTATTATTATTGGAACGAAGTTCCTTATCACGCGTTGTGAAAGGGGGCTAGACGAAAAAAATTCTTACGAAAAGTTGTCACGACACTTTTAGCTAGAGTTGTGCGGCGTGCGGCGTGCGCGTGGTTCTCTGTCTGTCTCTCTCTAACTTAACACGTCGTTCCATCCGGATGTCCCTTGACATCGCTCAAGTTTTTTTTTTTATCAAATGAGTAAAAATAATCGAAGTTCGGACATTTTTTCACGATTTTTTTATATGGTACATAACAGCTACCAAAGCTGCAAAGCTACATTGTTACTTATATATTTTTTTCGTTAAATTGGAAATTAAAAATGTTTTACTTGAATACAGAAGATCTCTAGTTTTTCGATATGCTGTTAATTTATTAACTAAATAAAAGTAATATAGAGGGCGTCCCACTATCGGTATACTAAGGTCTAAGCACCAAGGCATTTGTAGTCTTGCATACACTGATCACGTAAAAAATACTTAAACAACAAAATGACGCCAAAATTAAGAATTCATCTATTTGAAAATAAATGCATCTGGAATTTTATAAGTATTTTTATGTACTCAGCGTATGCGAAACTATAGCCTCCATTGAGCTTAGATTACCGACGGTGGGACACCCTGTATATTCATAAATAAAAGAGCTACATAAGTCAATTGTAAATATTCAATTGCAAAGATAGTGATTTGGAAATAAGCCAGCTGTATTATTTCTGGCTTAGAATAACTTAAATTTTCATTTGTACATATTGAATTTAAAATAAAAAATACTTGTGGCACTCGAGGACAGCCGCGGTAAAGCTATTGCATAGCATCGCATCGCTGTGCCGGTTGGATTGGGGGGTGTTTTTTCGTTATAGAATTTTGCATTCAGTCTGAGATAAAAGCTATGCAATAGCTTAAAAATCACAGTTAAAAACAAATTTAGAAACCACGGATGTATAAAATGAATGTCGCTGTCACACGCATATTACAATATTGTGTATATTGTGTAATTAAGTTAAAACAATGATATTATAAGTAAAAATGTGTAGATAGGTTACCAATACAACATTTGATCGTCAAACACGGCACACCAACGCACACACGATTAGACGTCACAGTGAGATGGTATGATTTAATTATCATGAGCGAAAAAGAGACAGATGAAGTTAAGTCTGGCTAATTAGCCACTTTTAACGTGCCGCTATGGAGTTTGTTGATCTACATCTTTCTACTTATAAGTTATAATATTATTGTGAGTGTAATGGACGAATCACAGGTTCTTGATATGTTCTGTTTAGCTTTATCTGTCAGATAAATAACAATTGATACATTGAAAATTACGTTTACAAGTCTCAAATAGGCTATCAGGCATATCAACAAGTTGTGAAATCGGCCAAGCAATATCATAAAGTATTATAATAAATTTCGCGCCGAATTTTGACGTTGGTTCAAAATGGCGTTGTATAATGTTATAATGTTTTAATAGTCGTTGCTTTTTATATCGATTGTAGTTTTGTACTTTGTAACGATAGTTTTTTATAATATATTGGTGATTAATATATTGTGTTTTATTTACTCCATTTGTTGTGTGTAAAACTTTTATTCTTATCATAAACTCAAACTCAAACATTTTACATTTATTTATTCTATGACATATTCTAGAAGCACTTTTGATTTTTGAATCGTCATTACATATTTTAACATTTACCACCGATTCGGAAAGCAGTATCTATGGAGAAGAACAGGCAAGAAACTCCGTAGTTGCTCTTTTAAAATCATGTCATATTCATACATTAGGTACTGTTCTTACAGAGTTTCTTATCTATACCTACCTACTTAATATTAAAAAGCTACACATTTTGAAACTAACAGGAACTACTCTCATACATTCGTAGTCTATTCTATTGAACGCTACGCTAACAGAAAGCCACTTGCATAGGGGGGCTGGTACTGGTAATAGTACCTATACCTACCTATTAGCTAAGAAACATTACCATACGATTTGCAAACATATATAAGATACTGTTCTCGTTCCCGTGGGATTTCCGGGATAAAACCTATCCTATGTGTTAATCCAAGTTATGTGTGCTAAATTTCATTGTAATCGGTTCTGTAGTATTTGCGTGAAAGAGTAACAAACACCTCCTTCTTTTCCTTTATTCAAAAGCGGTGACCAAGAAGACTGTAATAACTATAGGCCTATTTCTATTTTACCAACTTTGAGCAAAGTCTTCGAGAAATTGATTTTAAACCAATTATGTAGTCATTTTGTTTCAAATGGTTTACTGCACGCCAAACAGTTTGGTTTTACAAGGGGGCGCTCTACCACTGATGCTGGAATAGCTCTTTTGTCACATATATATAAAGCATGGGAAAATTCAAAGAATGCTTTGGGGATATTCTGCGACCTTTCTAAGGCTTTCGACTGTGTAGAACATTCCACTCTATTACGGAAACTAAATTTTTATGGTATCAAAGGTTTATCTCAGGACCTCATAGCTTCATATCTTCAGAACAGGGTACAGACCGTTGTTGTTAATGGAGAGAAATCTTGCGGTGCGCCGATTAACATTGGTGTTCCGCAGGGATCTATCTTAGGACCGTTTTTGTTCTTAGTGTATATTAATGACCTACCTTATTATTTGCAGGATATGTGTGAAATAGTACTGTTTGCAGATGATACCTCATTAATATTTAACACGTTCACTGCGGCACCTAAAATGCCAAACTTACCGTTGTTGCGGCATGTCTTCCATACTTCACATCGGCAAGTTCACCACTGTGCGTCATGAGCCATTTTTATCACATCGCACCTTCTGACTTTGAAGGTTAATAATTTCATGAAATTTCAAGATATTTCAAAAAATTTTTTTTCAGATAATAGTATATATAGTCTAGTATATACCGCACGAATAGCTTTTAGTTTGACCGAATAGTTTAAAAGATATGAGGGAAAATGTAAACCCCTGATTTTGTGAAAAATTATTTGCCATCCCGCACTGCGTTGATACGGCATGTTTACAGTAATAGCGATGGGAAACACTGTAAAATAAAACATCGATATCGATATAAATCAATTTTGTATATTTCAGTCTGTTTGTTAACAGATAACGAGATCGTCGATACAAAAAAAAACACATATAAAACAAGGTACTTGATAGAGTACTATCAGGAAATTGTTCAGTAACTTTTGTTTTAATTTGTTCAGTAACTTTTGTTTTAATGTTTTATATTATTTTCACAACTGTCATCACATTTTTGCATTTATGCTACGAAATAAAAGAAAGTAAAAAAACTAAAGCCTTTAAGGTATCATTGTCATTTAAAAAAACTCAAAAGAAAAGTGCTTCGGTCCTGGTGCATCACTATGCGAGACTGACACGCGGCGCGCTCGCAGTACAGTGCGGCATGAGGTGCTTGTCCATGGCAAAATATTTGACATGCCGCACACAAAAGAAACGGTTTCTTTTCTATGCGTTGGTCCAATATTTTGCCATACGATTTTTAAACGAAATTGAGTCCTACTTCAAACTGTGATCACAAAAATATATTTGTCTCTTTTCTAGTCATTGATTAACATATAAAAAACCTCGCCGCACCACGGTGAAAACTGCGATTTTGGGCGCCGCACTGTGGTGTAGTCGCTGATGGCCCGATACTGGACATGCCGCAGTGAACGTGTTAATGTGGATAGATATGACACAAATGTTGACGAAGTAAACTCTGCTCTTTTACGCATATCTAATTGGTTTAATGCTAATAATTTATTATTGAATGCAAAAAAAACAAATTGTGTAGAGTTTATCCTTCCAAATGTAAAAAAGGTCAAAAGGGATATCATTTTAAACGGGGAGGTATTATACCCTGTCGAGTCTACTGTTTTTCTTGGTTTGACACTAGATGAGAAGCTACAATGGGGGACCCATGTTGCCACCACCGCTGCTAAGCTCAGCTCAGCTGCATATGCAGTTCGAAGAATAAGGCATCTCACCGATGAAGATACGGCTAGATTGGTTTATTTTAGTTACTTTCATAGCATTATGTCCTATGGAATTCTACTATGGGGCAGGGCTGCAGATATAGAAACTATATTTATATTACAGAAAAGAGCCATACGCTCTATATATAATTTACGTGCTCGGGACTCACTAAGAGATCTCTTTAAGAATATTGGTATCCTCACTGTACCATCACAGTATATATTTAATAATGTTTTACATGTACACAAAAACGCGGACTTACACACAAAAGTAGGAGATAGACACTGTTATGGCACAAGGAATAGAAATAAAATTGAAATGCCATTTTATAGGTTAGCTAAAGTTAAAAATTCATTTATGGGCCAAGGTATACGTTTTTACAATAGAATTCCTCATAGTATTAAAGAGTTTAGTAGTGTTAAATTTAAAACTTATTTAAAAAATGTATTAGTTCAGAGAGCCTACTACAGCATTAACACGTTCGCTGCGGCACAGATATATCTGTACTTTCCATTACTGCGTTACGGGTCGTTTTAAACCTTGTCCTATACCAGAGATTGTGGCGGCACGAGGCATATTAAACCCCACCGCCCGTAGGAGACCAAAGTCCTTTTTTCGGCGCCAAATAAGACAAAGTGTGCGGCTTTTGTCGTGATTATTATTAACAATGAGTTCATTAACCTAAATCTACCGTCGCCCGTGGTTAGATTAGTTAGTTTAGATTCTATGGGTAAAATAAAATGTGGGGTCTGATGTACCCCATACCGCACTGAACAATAGCAGTTTTTCATATAATTCAGTGATGGGAAAAGAAATATCGATTTTATTTAATTGTATTTATTTATCAAACTTATGGATGTTTTTTATTAAAACAGGCCAAACCAGAATATTGTTTGCAACCAGTGCATTCTGTGAGAATTTCCTTTACTTTTTTTGTCGGCCTCACGACTTGTTAAGAAGATGCGGAGTTTTTCGTAACATCCTACACATCTCCTCTTCTTTGATCCCTTTAAGAGATGATGTGCCTTGTTTGTTGGCTTGTTGACTTGGGCAAGAGTTTAATTTTGATGAGCCATACACCGATTGCCGGGTGTTTTGGATTTGCCGCTAGTTGATTCAATGAACAAACACACTAATAGTAATCATGATTATCAACATATTTGAAGAAAGTTACTCAACATGTCACATTCACATTTCTATTAACGATATTTATTATAACGAGTAGTTTGAAAATTAGGTACCTGTATCCACATTCAAGTCCTTCTTTGTAAAAGCTTCAATAAGTTGTTCCACAAATAGTCTCGAATGCGTTGCACAACACTAACCGCGTGAAGCTAGCTTAGGGTGCGGTACGAGGTGCGCGGTGGTACGAGGTGTTCGCAACCTCGTTCCGCACTGTGTTAGAATTTTTATTTGTTCAGTGCGGCACGAGGTCTAAGAAACCCGGTATTAAGGTCGGTATACCATTGAACTAGGAATCAATAGCACATCTCAGATATATAGATATCACTTTCCTACACTGAACCAGATGGAAGTTATGCCTCCCGCACGACAGAGAAGTTTAAGTTTTTTCCTACCGCTATAACGACGAGACACGGACAGGGTGTTTCAAGCCCTGTTTCGCAGCGAACGTGTTAAGGAATATATGGAAGATGAAAATCCATGGAGGGTTGTCGCGTAAGAATAACAGGACAGTTCTTTGGCATATTATGATAATATATAATATTATGTAGTTAGATGTAAGTAACATGTAATGTAAAATTATATTGTATATGGACATGACTTTAAAAGAGCAACTATGGAGTTTCTTGCCGGTTCTTCTCCATAGATACTGCTTTCCGAATCGGTGGTAAATTTAAAGAATGTAATGACGATTCAAAAGTGCTTCTGGAAGAAGTCTAATTGAATAAATAAATGTTTGAGTTTGAGTTTGAACACACACACACACACATCCTCGCAAACCTTCGCATGTATAATATGCATTGACAATTATATTTTGGCCATGATATTATATGATATTAGTAAAGAAAATTATATACCTAGCTGGGCCATGCGTTTTCACTGGGGGACATAAGAAAGTAAGTATTTCTACATAGTATAGCTTATCTAATCTATGTCTTTAGAAGTTAAAGATTTTAACGGATTTAAAACACGATTTATTCATTATATTATTATTCCGACGTTTCGCACACTTTGCAGCGAGCGTGGTCACGGTGAGACTATAGGTAGTCTGCCCTACAATCGCGTTTAAAATCCGTAAAAATCTTTAATTTCTAAATGTATTATAACTACTCTCGTAAAATCAAACACAAGAAAATAAGCTGATCTATCTATTCTGGATACTAAATTACTGTCAAGTATCATCAAAATCAGTTCAGTAGTTTTTTCATCAAAATAAAAACTTATTACTAAGGTACAGTCATACATTCTTACAAATTCGAGTTCATAATATCTAGATCAAAATCCATTACAATTTTCGTTGTCGTACAAGTTGTCGTTGTCGTACAAGTTTCAAATAAAACGCAAAGATAAAAACAACCGTATATTATCAATAAAACTTATATAAATGCTGGGCTAACATATATGCCAATATCATAGCTCAGCCCGCGGCCTCGCTCGCTTTTCAATCTCATATTTACGAATGGATATCCAACGCCCCCTGCCGTGATGTTTATTGAAGATTTGCTGTGGTACATGTCTAGAGCTTGAATGCCCTGAAAAAAATGAAAAAATAAATATTAATTATGATGTATCAAAGTTATAAAACGTTTATATTTACGACTACACTATTATAGAATATTTTAGAAGCGATTTTGAATCGATAACATACCTACAATAAACTACATAGTATAGGTTTTAGAAAACATGAGAGATATGACGAGAAAATTTGTAATTGCTCTTTTTAAGTACCTAAGTAGTATAATTATTGTATGATTTTTTACATAACTTATCATTACATAATAAGTAACATTTGCCATCATTGTTAAGTACTTAAGTATGATCGCAAAATGTTACTTGATGACTATAACATCATCACAAGATTAAAACCGTTAGATCAAAATCGATAGATTGCAATATATTGCAATCCTAAGTTAAATCTGCCGAAAAATTGTTTAACATATAATTTCACGCATTATATTTCCATGTATATGCTGTGAGATTGTAATTTGTAATGCAACGCTTAAGTAATAATAATCTTATATATATAAAAATGAATCGCAAAATGTGTTGGTAAGCGCATAACTCGAGAACGGCTGAACCGATTTCGATAATTCTTTTTTTATTATATTCCTTGAAGTACGAGGATGGTTCTTATGTAGAGAAAACGTAAATATAATAACGTATATATATCGTATACGAGCGAAGCCGGGGCGGACTGCTAGTATCAAATAGGCACGGTTAACGCGTGAATTGAAGAGACGGATTAGACGGTTTAATTCCCAATGGAAACTAAAATATAGTAAATAATAATGTCGAGATATGCAATAAGACAATTGCTTGTAAATAAAAAGATCAGCTTAATATCCCATGAGAGATTCTTCAACATTATTTCTTTATTTATGCAAGAAAAATTAAATAAAACTTCGCTGCATAAGAAGATGAAAGTTAAACTATAAAGCACATTTGCCTGTTTACCTACGCCGCGCCTTGTTTAAACTATAAGATTACATGAACAAAAAATCTAGTAAAATAAATCGTCTATGATACATAATTAATAATTATTTATCTGACATCATTCCTTGGTATCCATACATCCATCTCAATGCCTTGGTATCTAAGCTTGGCATAAATTATAAGATATTATGTCGATATAATAAATAAATTACCATGTACACAGTAGCGTTATAATTGTGCATTTGAAAAATAAACTACCATGTATTGGTCTCCTTTTTGGCACAGTTTCATAGAATATAAGTGAAAAGCTTTGCTTTATTATTTAATACAATTTAACTTCACGTTAAAACAATATGCATACATAACTGGTAATTAAATAACATAACATCGTTATTCGTTTGTTTTTAGCGTACATTAAAATCTAATTAGGTATATTGCAATTAGCACACGGGACTTCAATATTCTAATATCTAATTTATATTTGGTTAGATTTAAAACAATTGTAAGCATTACAAATTAGTAAGTATTTCCAATATTGTGAACAATCAAAACATGATGACATCATATTTATATAAAGATTATGCTTTAGGTATAAAGATAAACTTACCCGTATAGGTCTATTCGTCGGCGAGGAATAGAAGAAATATTTGACTCTTTTCATAAATGGTATTGCATTGTATTCCACTTTCTCTTGATGTTCCAAAACAACACGATCAGCTATATTGCCTATCACTAAATGTGTTGCATGTACACATAATACAGTTGCAAGAAATAATAATAATATAATTTTCATTTTACACGTTCTATTTGTTTGAGATTTTGATTTAAAATGATTTAAAGGTCTTGTTATCGATAGGTCAAGTAGTGAACCATCGCTTTATGAGTTTCGCGTACTAATAGTGTATTGGTTTTCCTTGAAGTCGGTGTGACTTCATCAGTTTTAGATATTCAGTATTCATCGTCTTGGTTTGTACTTGTGAAGTGTAGCGTTTGTTTTACAAATAGGATACTATCTAAATTTAGGTCTTCAATTTTCATCATAATTTTATAAATCGGTACAGTACATCCGGTAGTATTTTTGAGTTCAAATCTTATATACTTAAATGTGGCAAACCTAGTCTTCATCGGTAAAATAGGAATATCCATACTAATATTATAAATGCGAAAGTAACTCTGTCTGTCTGTCTGTTACTCAATCACGCCTAAACTACTGAACCAATTTGCATGAAATTTGGTATAGAGATATTTTGATACCTGAGAAAGGACATAGGCTACTTTTTATTGCGAAATATGTACCACGGGCGAAGCCGGGGCGGACCGCTAGTAAGTATATATATAAGAAAAAGGTAAGTAAATATGATCTATGAATCTAAGGTTTTATCACAAGAACAGCTGTTTGTGTTTGTAATATGTTTTTAATAATTGAGTTTTAAAATACCTTACAGTATTGTTACCCTACTGCTCCAATTAAAATAATACTACAAGCGCAAAATAATATCAGGTTTCTTAGAATTATTACAACTTCAATCGAAGTGATAATAGTATGGGTATTGTGATCATAAGTAATACTGTACATACATTTTTATATAATCTATACTAATATATTATAAAGCTGAGGAGTTTGTTTGTTTGAACGCGCTAATCTCAGGAACTACTGGTCCGATTTGAAAAATTATTTCGGTGTTAGATAGCCCATTTATCGAGGAAGGCTAATGTACATACATTTTTATATTATCTATACTATACTAATATATTATAAAGCTGAGGAGTTTGTTTGTTTGAACGCGCTAATCTCAGGAACTACTGGACGGATTTGAAAAATTCTTTCGGTGTTAGATAGCCCATTTATCGAGGAAGGTGGCTTAATATCATCACGCTAAGATCAACAGGAGCGGAGCAATGCGGGTGAAACCGCGCGCGGCGCGGCACAGCTAGTTCATGATAAAGGGTAAAATTGAGAGAAAATCAATTATAAAATTCTAACTTCACGCATACGCGTACGACTTTTAAGTAAATAAATATAACAATTGCTTTTCAATCAATTTTACCCTTATCATTAACAAATTACAACTAAGTCTGATGTTTACAACGTAGCGCAACAATGCAACTTTATTGAAATGTACATTCACATACTTACTTAATTAAATAATATGTAGTTAAAAAAAACTAAAAAACACGCTTTTTATAGAAAATCGAACTAAAAAATAGAAAATTTTTATCAAATTAGTGTGTTGTCATCGGTCCTCAATAAATCTACAAAGTTGGAACGAAATCTGGCAGTGGGTCAAAATCGCGCCCAAAGAAGTCGGTTACAAACATACAGGTGAAGCTAATTTAAAGCGTGTAAAATTGCAAATTAAACAATAAAACGGCAATTAAATGTTCGAACAAACGTTATTTATTGAAGAACAAACGATAATAAACGTTCATAAACTAATAATGGATACAACAAAAACGCTACATATGTAGATGATGTTTGGTGAGCCAAATGTATTAATATTATAAATAAAAATAATTTGGAAAATCCAAAAGTGCACGCCTCATAATTTTTTTT
>CAJQZN010039639.1:25064-53360 GCA_907164685.1 Colias eurytheme | reverse complement strand
CGCCCGCGCCCGCGCTCCCTGCCGCCCGACGCAGGCCCCGACGTTGAACATTTACTATATCGCGCTCATCTAACGTTAAGCCTATTTTTTGCGCTAAAGTAATCACGATATGCAAAAGATTTTCCCCACTATTTTCTGTCACTCCTGTTATTTCAACATCGTTTAATAGTTTTTCTTGTTCAGACTCATTGAGCCGATTTTTTAAAACGTTTATCGTGTCATTGATCTCTTTATTTTGTTGAGAAATATTTATACTGCTCTCTGCACAGGAGGCGGCCTCGAGCTTGGTCACCCGCTCCTCTATACAACTTAACTTTGTACCAAATTCTGATACAAGTGAAGACAGCCTAGACATCTCCGATCTAAAAGATGATAATTCCGTGCGAAGCAGTTTTATTTCCTGAGCCAGTAAAGGAGTATCAGAATGAGCTGTGTCTACATCCACAAATACGTCACTTTCCTCGTCTGGAATGCGTGTATCTGCAGTTATTTTAGTTGTCGTTTTTCCTTTGCATATTTTACATGTCCATTTCGGATTATGGCGCGCGTCTGGGCTTAAGTTATTACATTGCTTGTGATATGTTACATTACATTTAATGCACTTAGCGCCATCTGACGTTGCAAAGAATTTACCACAATTAGTGCACTTGTTAGCCATTTCAAACTTGATTGTAAATCAATAATGTTTCAATGAAGTATCACTAGATGGCACTACGATAAATTTTTCAAACTGATGTCTTTAATTTTAAAACTTAATTGTTAAAACGAAACGTGTGCTTCTACTTTATTTTTGCACTTGATATATAAATACTATTATGAATAACAGTAAGAGTTAATAATTATTAGTTCTAGGATTATTTTCAAACCGTAAAGAGTCACTTCAGAGGGTACTTTTGAAACAGCTGATCATCAGCTGTTACTTTGTTTACGTTTTTTCACACTGAATCCTGTTCAAGCACTGTGGATAACACTATATGTAGTAGGAACACGGTAAATCTACTTAGTTTAGCACTTTTTACACAGTTCTATCGTGATTAACTATTTTTATGGAATTTAAACTGATTCAAACAAACTGTCACACCAAACGTCAGAACCGAAGCTTCTATCGCTTTATTTTTCCTCGCAAAAACAATATTATTTCTGTCATTTTTATAGATTTCCTTTGTAACATTTACTATAACGTGTAGACTGTAGTGTGCAGTGGTTAATGGAGCAAAGAATGTAGTGGTTGTGCGTTTGATTCCAGTTAAAGTTAAAAAAAAAATGGTTGTCTGTAAAGTCGGTTTACTGACGATAGTTGAACATGACAACGTCCGATTGTGCTTCTTTGTCGCTCGTTCCGCACTCTCGCTTGCACTTCAAGCCTTACGCCTCAGAGCGAGGTAACGCCGCATGAGTCATGTTTTTTCGTGCGTGCAGCCGGCTCTATCGAATTATAAGACGTTGTCACTTGTCACGTCAAAAATAATGAACAAGTTTTAGTTCTTGTGATGTTATTTGAATATGTAGTCGTTTAAAAATACTAGTTAAAAAAAAGTTCTTATGCATTTACAGTAAAACCAGTGTTATCAATCTATACTTGCATACTTTATAAGTAAACTCCTTATTAAAATATCTCATCATTACAAAAATATACCTAAATGTATAATATTAGATTTAAACCAAGGAAATACACAATTTTAATACAACCTATGTCACTCAGAAATAATATACCTGGAGGCGAAATTTACAAATTCTCTAACGTAGTTTGCGAACTTATAACAACGTAGCTGTGCCTCTTAGTTTCACCTGCGGATGAACCTGCGCAAAATCAAGTATTTCTATAACTCATATGTTATTCTGATGTACGTATAAACCTATTTATTACTGTAAAGTTTCATCCAAATCCGTCCAGTGAGCCAATTCGTTATAACAAACATAGGTAGGTACTTCTAAATCTTTCCTCTAAAATTATTTATTATTACAAACAAAAACACTCCCTATATTACTATAAATAATACGTTACTATCCAATTACTAAGGCTAGGATCCAATAAGGAATACAAAGCGTTGTATACACTCATTATTGAATTCCTTCCTATCGCGTTGTCAACAGCAGATAAATTGTAGCAAATAGAAAAATACGAGTAAAATATAAAAGTCCTTTGATACCTCGGGTTTCGTTTAAAAATACTGGGGAGAGTATTTGATCTAATTATAGTATGTGGGTTTGTACGGTAATGAGGGTAGGTAGAGATTTCAATGTTAATAATATTGTATGAAAGTAAATAATTTGGTAGTAGGATTTTGTTTTTTAATGTTTGTTTTACATCGAAATATTGATGTTTTAATGTTATTTAATGAAATAACTCTATTTTTCACCTCATATCATTTTAAGTAATTGAAAAATCTGCAGTTTTTATAAGCTGGTCTATATTTCATCATCGGCATTCACAAAGCATAAAAGCGTAATTAGCGAAGCAAAACAATATTTTTTTTAAATATTTATGTACCTTTGATATTTTGTGTAATATTTAGTTAGTAACGCAATAACTAATTGATTGACAACCCTTCAAAAACCCAATGAATGTTAAAACTTTAATGCCATTTTCAGTGAGGAATGTCACACAATAAACTGCCGCAAAAAATACGAGGTGGCTTCCGAAAATTCGTAACTAAAATGTCGGACTGTCGAATATATTTTTTCGCAAAAATCTCCGGACGAATCGTCATGAAACTGTGGAAATGCGGCTTTTATTGTCGCAAAAACCAATACCGTTAAGGATCTGTGGAGCGTACAGAAATGGTACAACTCGATTTAACGCTCAGGGTATATAGGTATACAGGTGTATGTATAAAATGTCTACTGTTATGTGTTTTTCATGTCAAAGCAAGTAAATGTACACGTGGACAACCTAATCTATACTTATATAATAAAGCTGAAGAGTTTGTTTGTTTGAACGCGCTAATCTCGGGAACTACTGGTCCTATTTGAAAAATTCTTTCGGTTTTAAATAGTCCATTCATCGAGGAAGGCCACAGGCTATATATCATCTCGCTAAGACCAACAGGAGCGGAGCACTGCGGGTAAAACCGCGGAGCTCAGCTGGTAATATTATAAATGCGAAAGTTTGCCAGGATGGATATATGGATGTTTGTTACTCTTTCACGCACATACTACTTAACCGATTACAATGAAATTTGGTATATAGGTAGCTGTCACCCAGAATAACACATAAGTTCCTTTTTATCCCAGAAAATCCCACAGGAACGGGAATTATGCGGGATTTTCTTTGAAAACGTGGGCGAAACCGCGGGCAGAAATCTATTTGCCCATAAACACTAGCAACACAACACATATTTCACAATAATAATTCTCAATCGACTTTTTTCAATAATTAATTGCTGATCGAATGATCCAATGAATCATGTAATCTTTTTACATTGTAATGTATTTTTTATCGCCATTTCTATGACTTCTTGATCCTGTTTATTTAATACATTTGATTCGAATTTATATCATGTCATTTGTTTTATGTTGAGCAAAGCAATACGACAAGATATACAGTTAACTTCAATTAAAAAAACTAAAATAATCAATAAGTTGAATAATATATATTAGAAATTATCGAGTATTCGATTTTGAAAAATAGATATAGTCTGTTTTTATACATGAATGCTTTTCTCTCGAATTTGTTCCATCAAACACAAAAGCCAATATGTCCGTACATAAAATTTAATGACCTTGATAAGTATTGAACAGTCATAAAGATAGCCTCTGTTATTACTAACCTGAAATATTTAGAGCCTCGAATCACGCGTCAGTCCATAGAGGGTCATAAAATGGGCAGTTCATTGCGATTTTCAACATAATGAAATATACAGGGCGAATGGTAATTTGTTTATGTACGGTGGAGATAAAAATAATCGTGGTTATGTTGTAGGTATTAGAGCTTTGAATTTATTTGCTTTTTATGGGTAAGGATAGTATATAAGAGTTATGACTAAGCGGTTATGAGTTGAAAATGCAAGTTTAACAGATGATACTTTGTTAGATTTGTTGTTAAAGCCCAAATGAATGAAGGAATATAACGTTTATATGAAGCCAAAATAATATTATGGACAAAAATTTTAATTATTTTTATAAATTAATTTAACATCTAATTCAATGAATTAGGAATAGAACGAATTAATTGTTACCTTCGATTCTATAACACAAGACAATTTATAGAATCGAACCCACGATCTCCTCAACACGCACACTTTACTTACTTCTGTTCACCAGGACGCGCTCTATTTAAAACTTATAATAGATACGTCACGGTAATGTATGTACTTGGTAATGTAAAATATGAAATATCTAGTTGAATGAAATCCAAAATCTCATTGAAATTCAAAAAAGAAAATATTATTCCAATTTCAAACGGGCGTTATTAGAAAAGTTTACTGCGAACTGTTATGAATCAGGGTTGCCACAAAAGAGAAGATAAATTGAGCTTTTTTAAATAGGGTCACACACGAGTTTGTAATTTATTCAATATTCAAAATTCATGACCAGACGGCTGGGGTAGACTTTCAGTTGGACTCTAGAGGTTTGAGTTTTCATATTAGGTAGTGTAAAATTAAAATTGTATGAAATCATGACTATCAATTTTGTATTTTGTAATAGACTATAATCAATTTGTTTATTGTTACGCAGAAATGTCAGTGAAGCAGTAGGTAAGTCATAATTTATTTATTGGAATATATAAAGCTGCAGTTGTGACACAAAAATTAATGAATGAAGAGTGACTGTCTGTGTACTGTGTAGATATCATACTAAACGCTATAAAAGAAAGATTGCCTAAAAGTTATATAATAATATTTTACTCAACATTTATTATTCTATACTACCTACTTAGGTAAGTGTTTATGATGTAGGTTTACCGACAGTTTCTAAAGCTTACTTTTAAAATAGTTATTTATATATTTATTTTAACAAAGTGACAACCCTAAAACATCCAATACTTTCACAGATTCGGTTCAATTTTCGTGTAAACACTGCTTCGTGGAAATCATACATTAAGTTATTTATTTGTAACGACTTTGTGATTTAATATTTAAAAGGACCTTGTCCCTTACAAGATCTTTGTTACCAATATTGTATGTACTAGCTGTTGCCCGCGACTTCGTCCGCGATTCGGTCGTTTTTCATCATTCGTCGTTTAAAAAAAATACGTGACACTTTATATTTGAATGTTCTTAATTGTCTCTTATAAAATTTAACTACATTAAAATTGAATACTCTGATAAGAAAATCTTAAAATCATCGAAAATCATAGACATCGAATATCTGAGGAAAACATGAATGAATGTGATTTAAATTCTACATTTCTTAGTAATTAAAATAATAATCTAAATTAAATGTAGATTAACAGTTTGAGCGCACCATTATAGAATATGTACCTAAGTAACGTCAATTACGTTAGTGTACATAGTAACTTTACTAAAAACACGATGACTTTCTTTCGCGCTCGGTACCACAAACTAAACATGTTTGTGGTACGTGGCCCGCGTCACTTTACCCCCCACGAGTTCCCCTCCGTTGCTATGCGAAAATACATTCGTCGCCCTACTGTAGGAAAAATTGTAATACTGTGGCCTGGGCGTTATAACACGCTCAGGGAATTCCTGAGTGCTGATAGACTTCCGTCTATCGGCATTTATACCAATTTTATATTAATATCACCATCTTGAGGAAAAGCTTCTAATGTCGATTTAAAACGCATATATACGGATTAACCTGATGAATTAACATGTTCTAAAATTGTGAAATGAGTTCAGTTTTAAATTCGAGAAATATTGATTTCTTGTATTCGATTATTCGCCGTAGTCGAATACAAAATATATTTAAAGAAACTTAGGTTGGCCTTCAGGCAAAAGGGATCCTATCAAATGATAAACTTGACCTTGTATCTTAAAAGTAAGAATGAAAGGAGCATCTGATAATTGTTGAGCACCAAAGGATCATTTAAAACGCAATACTATAAGAGCTAATATTGTCTAAGAACTGTTTAGATTGCACATGTTCCTCTAAAACTTAAAAGTAGTGATTTCAAAGGTTCCGGCGTATCTTCAAACGAAAGCCGACTCCTTACTCCACTTTAAAGCATTACAAAAAGAACATACTACGTTAATATCGCCTATACAGAAGATGATCTGTAATCAATTGTGAGGTTATAAGCAAACCCACTTTTATATTTGTCGGACCACACCACCGAATTTGTAGATTGATCTTCTATGTTTACCTCTAAGTCATTAAGACTATGTCGAAATCTGTCTGCAGTAAGACGGGCCTCTCGCTATTCGTCCGTTTCAAGAGACCAATAGTTTCAATTCTTAATCTTTCATTAAACAAACTTATTAATCGTTCTTGTCTCAAATAATGGTAATATTCGCGTCCCTACTCTAGTCATTGCTTATGCTCATGTTCATCTTCGAGAGATCGAATAATATTATGGTGCACCCTATTATTTGTCAAACGGTCTTCATATTGAGTAAAAGTTTCAGATTCTCGAGATAAAATATGACGATCGTGATCAGCTGTGAGACGTAATTCCCTTTCAGTGAGGGTTTCGGTCTCACGGGATAGTACAATATGCCATTTGCGATCAGCTGTGAGACGTTAGTGAAGGTTTCGGATCCTCTCAGTGAAGGTTTCGGTCTCACAGGATAGTACATGCCGTTCGCGGTCAGCTGTGAGCCGCAATTCTCGTTGTGAAGCGGTTTCAGGTTCGGCATAACACATGTTGTTTTCGGTCAATAGTAAGCCTCTTATCTCTAACGATCCTTGAGAACTCTTATTTCTCATTTTCTTAACTTTGCTCGAATTTCGATATAAAGATTTTTTAGGTGGCACTGATGCGGGTGAATAAAAATTAAGTTAAAGCCTGATTCCCACGACATGTTTGCTTCACAAATCCGACCGCGCCACACCACACCACATGCCATGGGAATCGGCGCGCTTGTCGCTCGCCAGTGCTTGCCATACGCACACATGCTGTGGGAACGCTCAGTTCAAATCGCGACGGATGGCGACAAGCGCTTGTCGTCTGCCAATGCTTGTGAAGCAATACATATAATAAAATTGTGGAAAAGTGATGTCTGTACAATTAAAATATGTAGAAAAAAATTAGCAGGTGTTATTATTATCGAGAAATCGAGAGAAACCATTTTTTTCTCTTAAAAGCTCCCCCCCCTCCCACTTCCCGAACTCCGATTGACCGTAATTTATTTTTCCTTACATCTTTATCATATCCTTTTCTAATGGGTTTCATCCTACTGCGATTTTTTTTTGTTTCAAAAATTATCTACCCTGGTGTATAGGTAAATTTTCCACATAAAATGTCCTTTAAATTATGTCGTATTATATTTTTAACCCCCGACGCAAAAAGACTGGTGTTATGTGTTTGACCGCTATGTATTTCTGTGTGTGTGTGTGTGTGTCTGTCTATGGCACCGTAGCTGGCTAACAGGTAAACCGAATTAGATGCGGTTTTTTTTGTTAGGCAGAATATTTTCCGACGCTGGTTCTTAGATAAAGTGTATCAAAATTGGTTCATCCACTTATTATACCTACATAGGGGTAAAAGTGGGAATGAAAAAAATGAAAGTTATAATTTATTTTTAAAGATCGTCGGGAAGTTTATGAAATTATTTATTCCTTTTTCTATACACTTTTCTTCGTCTAAACGGTTTAGTTACGTGCTCTCTCTCTCTTCAGCCTTTAGTTACGTGCGTGAGACAGGAAAGATCTAATTTGGATTTGTTGCTGGATTTGATAAAAACTGAGTATCGATTAAGCTGATCAGTGGCTACACCATAGATTATTAAAAACATCCGTTTAAGAAAGGAAGGAAATAGAATTTGCTCCTCTCCCCCCCCCTGGTTCCTAAAAAATAATATGACATAATTTAAAAGAAATTTTACGTAGACGTACACGTACGTAGAATTAGTTAGGCGTTTCTTTTTTGATTTTCGATATTATATACTAATCATAATTTTTAATTACATTATGTAGTAACTATTTGGTATAGGTTAGGCATTTCATTTCTTGATTTTCTTTAATAATTTGGTACGTAAGTTTTTTAGCTCAGTTTAGTAAGAAATTTTAATAACAATTCTTTTAATTATTTATGGTAAAGTCCGGTCGCGGAGCAGGAAGAATTTCGTACATTAACCTGTCACTGTCAATCCCTTGTAAAAATAATGTGTCTTGCTCGCACAGGTGCAATGACCGCCGTCCTTAGGGATTGTAAACCTTTAACCTGAGAGCGTAAGGTTTGTGTTTGCTTGATTGGTGTCAGGTGTTCAATTATGATTTTGTGAATTCAAAATTTATAAGAATAAACCTCAAACTCTTTATGTCCAATCAAAATCCGCCTAAGTCGAAATCGCGTGTTAGAATAACGTATTTCTGTAATATTGTACCTACATAGTAAATTATTTTTTGAAAAATAAGGTCATAAAGAAGTTTCACTTCTTATGTGTGTACACGCACACTTTTTTTTATATAATATATCGTTGTTATTGAAAAAGTTAAAATGTAACTAACTAATAAGTATTGTAAATGAATAGAGGACATTTATTTAATAAATTAGTAAAAAACATTTTCTCCTCCAAATATTTCATGCACTTCATTCAAAAATGTTTGTGACCACTGTCAGTAGGTAAAGAGGTCATTGTACGAAATTCTTTCTGCTTCGCGACCGGACTTTAGTACGTATTTACTCAATAATTGTATCTTAAGTAGTAATTCAGCATGGGCGTAGCCACGGTGGGGCTGGGTGGGGCGCTTACCCTGGCTTTGATCTGGTAGGTACTAATTGTGAAGGGGAGTGGGCGTGGGCGTGGGATTGGGACTGAACGTGGCATATGGCGTGGGAGTGCGAGTGGGCGCGGGAGTGGGAGCATGAAAAT
Organism: Colias eurytheme; assembly: GCA_907164685.1. NCBI lineage: Eukaryota > Metazoa > Arthropoda > Insecta > Lepidoptera > Pieridae > Colias > Colias eurytheme. The sequence goes on along the minus strand of CAJQZN010039639.1, from coordinate 44,424 downwards.
AAAAATGATTTTTTATTGTTGCCCCACCCTGAGCCCATGGTCATAGGTCCCATAGTCACTATTCCACGCGAAAGAAGTCGCGGGGACAGCTAGTAGACAAATATAATCAGAAAGCTTTGAACTCCTAAGCTCAACCATAAAAGATAGACATTTATGATGTCGGGAGATATTTTTTATATAATATGGAGAACATTTCTTTCATACTTGATTTCTGTGTAGCTTTAACCATTAAGATACACGCATTAAGAACGCACACGCGACGAAAGCTTAAAAATGGAGTTGCTGCTCTGCTCACGAATATGAAAAATAATAGTTATTTAGGAAATATATTTCATGTGCAGAATTGACCTCTACAGATTTAATATAAGTAGGTATACATATATTTAGATTCCAATTTCCATGTAACGTTAAATTCGACTATACAATAACTAACAGACAACGCAGGTTACTCTCGTTTCCGTAAGTTGAGGCGGCTACATATTCGGTCCTAATAACATGACTTTTTGTGAACGAAACGACAGCGCGGTTTAATTCGATGGCAACACCATCAGAAAAAAGGAAATATTTTTAACTTTGAAAAAATATTATGATTTACACTATTATTAATACTATTTTAACATTAACACAAAATATAAGACTGTGAGTGTGTAAAAATAAATCCAGCTAGTTTCACATCACACTTATGTTTATAATTAGGTATACGACATGAAAATATATTAATTACCAAGCAATAATCATATAGATAAATACTGAACAAAAGTATTAACAGTCAAAGTATATTATTTTTTACTAACAACATGTAAATGATGAAGGAATAATAATTATCAACGAACTAACCTTTTTGTATTAGAGTCCCGCCTCGTGATCGAATTATTAAAACACGAAGATTTTTAAAAATGTAACCAATGAACACAATCAATATTAGATTAACTGTAATGGACAATGGTGTCTAGTTTGACTTTAAATAATATACATCTACCCTCACTTTTAAAAATGTAGTATATTCACACGAATTATAAGCGCACCTTATAGGGAAGGGAAGATTTATTATGGGTTAAAGAGTTAAATAAATAACTAACATAATTATATTTAAATTATTAATTTTTAACATTGTGTTCAGTAGTGTTAACATGTAAATTGATTTGATTTTTACGAAATCTCATAGATGGCGCTGAATCAAATTTGTCTTTATAGTACTAAGATTCATTAAACAGTTTCTCTGCCCAAATTACGTAAATGACGTAGTTTTTATAGTGTAAAGCTAGATAATAGCATGGCTTACTCAAAAACAACATTTAAACATGAGTCTTTAGATTGTACGCTGTCGTAGTACACGGAATACGTAAGAAAAGTAAAGGCTCACAGCTCCTCCCCCGGAGGTGATAGCATGATTATATGTTTAAAAAAACCTCACTCGACCTGTTAGTAATATTCATGCAAAATTTGAAGTCAATCTATGCAGTACTTTTCGAGATTAGCTCGGACAAACATACAGACAAACAGACTTATTTATTTATTATTTATTTATTTATTTATTTGGAGATCTTACAGAAACAATTAAAACAATTAAATACATAAATTAATGACATAATCAATAATAACATTAACAATTGTTTCCTCTACGTCTCACAGTGAACATAATAGAAAAAGTAAAAGAAAAAAAAAAACACAATACAATTATTATCTGTTGCAAGGTAGCCAAATATTTAAAACTAATACAGACTTCTGAAATATTAAACCGGGAGAAAAAGCATTAATTTAAGCATGTAGATACTTATTCAAAGTTAAAAGGTTTATACATATAATTGGTTTATTGAACATTTGAAACTATATCGGGAGCATGAAAACAGATCTATTTCATTTAGTTTGTCATTGTGTAAGACACACATTCTGTGAAGTGGCGCGCGTTGTCCTGCGTTGGTTCTGGTATGTTGTATGTGAGACAAACAGACAAACAGACAAACAGACAAACAGACAAACAGACAAAAATTCTAAAAACTATATTTTTGGCTTCTATATCGATTATAGATCATGGAATATGTATTCTTTTAAAAAAATATTCAATGTACAGTTTTGACTTTCCTACGATTTTATTATATGTATAGATTATCTATATATTTGTAGATGTATGTACCTTATGTTTCCCTTTTATTTCTGTCCTCACATTATAATAATATAGAACTGTATTGTTTCTTCATTGAGAAAATAAGTTTAAAAATTTACAGTAAAACGCTCTATGCGCATGATAATTGTTTATAAAATGGCTCGAGGGGAAAAATGAAAGAATAATATTTTTCTATTTATATTTGATTGTTTGCTTCATTTGATTTGCAATGTGTAAACATTTCGTTTGATATTGTTTGAAAAATTATTTTATTTTTGATATAACGTGAAAATCTGTATTGGATTTAAATAAATTTTTGTCAAAATTTTTGAGGTTCACATACAAACATAGTTCAGAGGCAACGAATGATATATTTTACAAATGATGCAATGATTTAAATAAATTGTAAGGATTCTGAAATTTAAAGCTGCGATTAACAATTTTTGGTAGGTTTTGTGTGGTTTTGTGTCACTCAATAAACTTAACGAATTTCGTAAGACAAGGTTAGATGAAATTCAAATAAAATGTGGTGAAAGGTTTGAAGCAACTTTAGAAATTTTAAAATATTTATATTAATATTTCTTGATAAATGACTGCTTTTTTTACATTTAAACCCATGAAAATGTAAAATACTCTATCATAAACTAAAATGAATTGAAGCCTTCCTACAACTGTGTTTTAAATTTAGACAAGGAATACTGTCGCTTTCTCTGCCAGTTCATTATTTCATAATTGTTTATTTTATATTTAGTTTCAATAGCACTATTTATTTTAAATATTTAATTCATACATAGAATTGTTCTAAATAAACCATTTGTGTATTGAAAAGAGTAAAGTGAGCTAGACTATCCATACTAATCCATACTAATATTATAAATGCGAAAGTAACTCTGTCTGTCTGTCTGTTACTCAATCACGCCTGAACTACTGAAGTACTGAACCAATTTGCATGAAATTTGGTATGGAGATATTTTGATACCCGAGAAAAGACATAGGCTACCTTTTATTGCGAAATATGTACCACGGGCGAAGCCGGGGCGGACCACTAGTATTATATAAGTCCCTGACCTTGACCCAGGGTCACTTATTCAGGAGTGCATTAGCAGCTTTCGAGCAAAAAGCTTCAATGAAAAGAAGCATCTAAGCATTGTGTTTGAAATAAAAAGCAGTTAACTTTTTTATAAACACAAAGCGTAAATGAGACTTTTTATTATTTAATAGATATTATAAAGTTTAGTTTGTTTGTTTGATTGGACGCGTTAATCTCAGGAAACGTTGTCAAAATTGAAAAAATGGAAAAAAAGAGCGTGTGCGTGTGTGAACACACGTGTCAAAAGTGAAATTTATTTAGCAAGATTTAAAGATACCAAAATCGTCGCTTAACTCCATGACGTGACGGTATTGTCATGACGTGACCTTGAAGTTTTACTCTCGACGCGCATAAAGAAGTTTCACCTCAATAATATTAGGCATATGTTTACACTAGCTTCCGCCCACGACTTTGTACGTGCATCCCCGTTTTTCCCCGTTCCCGCAAGAATTTCAGGAAATCCTTTCTTAGCGGATGCCTACGTCCTAACATCTACTTGCATGCCAAATTTCAGCCCGATACGTCCAGTGGGTTGGGCTGTGCGTTGATAGATCACTATATCAGTCACCTTTGAGTTTTATATACAGGGTGTCCCACTGTTGGTATACTAAGCTCAAAGGAGGTTATAGTTTTGCATACGCTGAGTACGTAAAAAATACTTAAAAAATTCCAGACGCATTTTTTTTTCAAATAGATGAAATCTTAAAACTCTATGTGTACACCCATAACAAGCGAGCCGCCCAACTTTGCCACCAGCACGTGAGCTATCGTTTAAGATTATGTTTTAATAGATAAAATGCTCATATTAGAGAAGCGGTATATGCCGGCTGCGCGAAGCTAGAGAAGAAAACATGGATTTTCAGGAAAAATTTAGCAAAAAATTTTGGACGTAATTTTTTTTTAAAGTATTTTTTACGTGATCAGTGTATGCAAAACTACAAGTTCCTTCGCGCTTAGTATACCAATAGCGGGACACCCTGTATACATTCAAAAATTGAAATTATTTTCAGATTAATTAGTTTGGTATCGCTATACGCATTTTAAAACTTATTTTTCATCAATCGAAATAATGATATTTGGTACTTACTTATTATTAAAATTCTCGGAATAATTTTCGCATTAACCTTTGTTCATTTTAACTCAAATAATTGAAGTTATACAAATTTTAATACAAGATTTTTATATTTATTAATTAATAGCTTTTCGCCCGCAGCTTCACTCGCGTAGTCAAGAAAACACGCATACTTCCCGTTCCCGTGGGATTTTTGGGATAAAAACCTTTAATCCAAGTTACCCTCTACGTGCCAAATTTGATGACAAACGGTTCAGCAGTGCGTGAAGGAAGAACAAACAAACATACAAACTTTCGCATTTATAATATTAGTAGGATTATTTAATCCGAATAAGAAATCAATAAAATTAAATTACTCTATCTATTCATAGTAGATGAATTATGATTAATATTGTAATGTTCTTCTCACTGAAAATATAATTTCAAAATTGTATTTTACTGTATGCAAACATTTCCATTAATTTTACACTACTAGCTATTTATGTTCACACGATATTCGCACTTGATACACTGCACTAAAGTCCAATATTCCTCAACTGATAAATGTAATAGAGGGAACTCAACACCTCGACGTTGGAAAGGAAACGTAACGGTCATTTACGAGTATGTACGTTAACATTACGTGGTGAGAATTATTAGTAGCTGTTTGTATGCTGTTTAGTAAGTATTCAACCCTTATTTCTTTACTTTTTTATCTGTATCATATTTTTAAAACGTAGTTGTGACGTAGTTTTAAAATACCAATAGGTATTTTATCATTTCCTTGGTGTCATTTCCTATTTGAACCTTAGTTCAAATTCTTACAAAACACGATTATTCCTTAAAAATCGTGTTTTTTATGTAGCCTAGTTACCTAACTGAAAACGGTGTATTTTATCACTTGTCTAATTACCTATTATGATCAAAACTACTAAGTTACTACTTAGTTACTAACCATTACTGCCTATGATAGTATCACTGTTGAAGTTTTCATGTTTTAAACGTGGAAGAAAAACATATTTCAACTAACTGGTCAACCTTAATTTTCACTGAAAATTAAAAAAAGCATGCAAAAACATTTCTAAAAATAACGAACCCTAAATAAATATCTTAAAATATTAAAGCGTCCAATAAACCCTCCATTGTCTTATTCGGAGGGCTTAATCAATAATAAATCAATGTTAGTCTATAAATCTTTTGAATAATTAACGGACCTCCATTAACAGAAAGAATTAAGGCCAGGTGTTCTCAGTGATTTGGCCAAGTTTCCCGCCTTTAAGGTCATTAAGTCACTTATTAATTTTTTTGTGTTGATTGAATAAGGGTTAGGACCACAGACATATATTATATCTGTGGTTAGGACGTTACAAAAATAACAGTTACGGTTCAATAGTCTTTGGGATTATACAAGATAATAAAAAATCGTAGGTAAATGATTTTTTATGACTAACTAGCGGTCCGCCCAGGCTTCGCCCGTGTTACATGTTTACGTTTTCTCGTAATTCATGGAATATTATAAAAAAACGGATTCGGAAAACCAAATTGGTTAAGGTGCTTTGGAGATAAGCATTAACCGCTGTTTGCGACGTTTGTAAATAAAAAATGAATAAAAGATTCATTCTCTCTACCGAATTTTAATTATTGTATTCGAAACTTTAATTAAAACTACACTCACTACCTACACATACACTAAATACGGTATTATTAATGCCAAACATTCATCATGCATGTTTAGTTAATTTCCTAGTAAACCGCACGTTGAAATTTCTAGGAACACATATCGGATAATGTCACACATTTAGCAAAACCTGAATACACGAGCAGTGGTAGCTCAGTTAGGAAATTCAAGCAAAAACTACTAAATTTGATTTTTTTATTTAAGTTTGTATTCATCAAGGTACCTACTCAGTATCCAAAAATCGAAAAAAAACAATAGTTTCACATACTGTATAGGTTCACACGTCATGTTTACATTATAGGTACTTTTATAGTATCCGCCCCGGCTTTGCCCGTGGTACATATTTAAGTTTTCTCTCCATACTCCATAAGAACCATCCTCGTACTTCAAGGAATATTATAAAAAAATTAACCAAATAGTCGTTCTCGAGTTTTGCGCTTAGCAACACATTAGGCGATTCATTTTGATTACATTGATAATTATATCTTCTTGACCCGCATCTGCCCGGGATAAAAATAATATAAAGATTATTGAAATCTCTTACAAAACTGTGGAGTTATGTAACTACTCGTAATTTATTTTAACTACGTTTTAAAAGAAACATAATGTGACGGTGATATCTTTAAGCCTGCACATTTCACAAGTGTGGATTACAGCTTAAACTCTCATAGAAAGGCGTCCCTGCAGTGAAACAACTATGGTCTGACGATTAACCTGAATAATATATAGGCTAAATACTAGGTACTACTATACTAGGTATGAAATAGCATATCAATAGTAACTAAAATTCACGGGAGAATTTTTATACAATAAAGATTGGCTGGTATGTTGCTACAGTTTTTTAAATATAGATTATTTTCAATCGGTTTTAGATGTGCCTTGCCTGTGGCTATTTATGAAATCGATTAATTTTATTATATACATAATACAGATACTGGATTGAGTTGTAATTGATTTGTTTGAAATAATTATACAACAATAAAATATGTCATTATGATTTTTATTTTGAAAATTTATTTAGATTTCATCTACCTATTTTCAATAAACTGAACGATTTTTTTGATATTGTGACGTCACACATTTATCCATAACACTGAATATACAAATTCAATAGCAATATAATGTTGTGTAGCGGAAAATGTATTTATTCGCTGACAATAACACCTGCCGCACAGTGAATAACGTTACAAGGAAAAAATGTGATTTTGATCATACAAAAACCATTTCTAAAAATATTTGTACAAAGTTTAACGCCCTGGGGGACTTGTTAAGCGATTAGAAAACCCTGAAAATATTATTAAAAGTTAAAAAAACATAAAGATTACATATTTTAAACCAACAACTATACCGCCTTCAAATAGAGAACTGCACAAAATTTTAAGGCGACCAACCGAAAGTAAAAAAAAAAACCATCAAAATCGGTTCACTCAGATGAAATATCTACTAAAAAATCAAAATATATCCCATCGAATAGAAAATCTGAATCATTTTTAGTCACTTCAAAATAAATAGAAGGATAAGTAAGAAGACCAAACAAGATTCACACACATACTTCTACAACGTAGTTACGTCAGCTTGGCCCAATTCTCGTTATAAATCTTTGAATTTACATTTCAATACCATTATTATTACTATTGTCATGAAACACCGTCGATGTGTGACAGCTTCACGTTTCTACCGCATTGTAAAACACTGAGTGAAGAATAGAAAATTCCGAACAGAACCAATATTGATTTTACTAAAATGTTGAACGCTATTCGACAGCGAAATGCTTTTTATGATGATGTTTTTTAACTGGTGGATAATTGTTTTGGCGATTCACAGTTTTATGTGATAGATTTATTTCAAAACATTATTGTTTGCGTTTTCGAATGGGAGATTTGATGTTAATATTTATATTGAGTTAGTTAAAGTTATTCCATATTCACTAAACTGATTATGATTTAAATTCTGAATTAGTCGATGATTAGCTTTATGAATCAAGTGCTTTTTTAAGAAATAATAAGAAAATAGACTTCTTGTAGGAACTTTAAGGGATTATCCATTAACTGTGCTATCTTTCTATAGTTTTGTTCTATCTCTGATGAAGATGATTAAAGCTGGGGCGTGCAGTTAGTTATAAACATGAAAATAAGGTGGCAGGCACTCTAATATTTCAATTTCAGTATTAATTAAACAGATTCAATTTATTTTATAAACCCTTGTTAGGTAATAAGAGAAAGAAAAGACTACAAAAAATTCAGACGTAACTGGATTCCAATTTTAATATGAAATATTTCCAACCCAATTAGTAATACGAGAAATTTCGTTCAATTAGGTGCTAACAAGCTTAAAAATATACTTTTTAAACGTGTCCATCAAAGAAACACTCTTCAAAGAATCCCTTTTAAAACCCTTTAAAGAAACGGAATTTGACCCTTCATTTTGCTTGTAAAATAATTTTAAATTTCATTTAATTTATGAGGTTTTTAACCATATAATATTATATACCTATTAGTTTGCACTTAAAAATGTATTCGTAATGAAAATTTCCCCCAAATATCTCTACAAATGTCGTAGCATATTTTATTAATTTTCATATAATATATAACATTATAACTAAACTCAATTATTAAAAGCTAGTCACAATCATTAAGACATAATTTTCACAAAGGATAAAACAATCAAGCGTAAACTTTATAATTCCAACGATTATCGAATAGTTTAATCACCCCAACTTAGAAGCCGTAAATAAAATTTAACGGCTTAGTAACAAAGTTTAGTTTGATATAGGTAAAGGCCGATTAAAAACCCGAAGATTCAGTGTCCCGTGAAATTCACTTGAATTGTTTTTCAATTTATCGTCTACCGTGGCGACAAGATAGATTTGTTGAGATTGTTATCAAATGGTAGTTACAAAGTGATCTATTTATAGGGATAATTATTTTCTAGCTGATAAGTGATAACGCAAATTTTGCTATAAAGAGGAAGTTATTTCAACATTCTTCATTGCTGCTACGCTCATATTTGTTGAAATGATCTTTTTCTATATTGGATGCACCAATAAAGGTTCAATTACTACAATTCACGAACATTAACATTGCCTCTAAGATGAATTGAATTGGCAAGAGGGCGCACACAATATTGATAGCAAAAATCTTTAAAATGTCCTGTTAAATTATTAAAAATTTAAATGTTACCAAATACTAAAAATTTCATCTAAATTACAATCAAAGCTTCCTAGATCATTGGATATAGGTAACATATAAAAATTTTAATAAGAAATGCCAGATGTTATCACGTTTAACCAAACTAACAAATTCTTCAGCTTTATAGAATTAGTAAGTTAAGATTTGATCGTCCTTTTCAGTGTAAAACAATTTCCTATGATTCCTGTTAGAGAGTAAAGAGAAGAAGTTTATATACAAGTTATAGATTTGTTATTTGTGTAAATTCTAATATTTTATTTCATCTCACGAACCCAATTCTAAATAATTTTAATCTTGAAAATTAAGGTATTGAATATCCAAAAATTTGACTCAAATATCTACATTGTTAACACAAAAATTGAGAACCAATTGTATGAATTATATAACAAAATGTATGCCAAATGCCATAACATAAAAACATCTACCCTCTAGCGGTTCTGGCAAGCTTTGGGAACTAGAAAGCTTCTCCCTCCGGGCTTGTCTTGTGACTTGTCGACCGATGTCACCGGTGTATTCGCAAGACTATAAATGAATATGCAATAGTATTTCAATCACGTTACCCCATAAATGGATGGGAATAACAATATATATTATTATTGTGCTCAAAACCACATCACATAATTTTTTGAAAATGAATGTTTTCCGTGATAGATACCTAATATACCTACTTAAATAAATAGCAATATCATATTAAATATTTAAATAACATTTAAATGAAGGAAAATGGAATAATATTTTGAACAAAATTGAACGATACCTACATTAAAAATACCGATTTTTTTTTGTAGTTTTTTGATTCACAATAATAATTCTTATTCTTTTTATGTAAAATAACATAATATTATTATATTGTAGCAATGAAGAAAATCCATGAGCTTCCGCTTACGGAATACTAGTTGATTACTACGAATACATAATATTTTGACTTAAGCAAACATCTATCGAAGCTTTTGAGGTAATGATGTTGATTCAAGACTCAATGTTCATGGCAAAATACCGTAATATATTTTTAGATAGCGTTTTAAACGTTTCAAAGGCGAATAAATTTTCGTTCCTTATAAATTACTTGGAAGCTAAGCCTATTTGATAATCTAGACTAGAAATAATTATGTTTCAATCAAATTTTATACAGGTCTGATTACATATTTTGGCATGTAAGAACAACAAACATGTATCCGTCTATTTATCCATCTTCTACGTCAATTTTTAATAGAAGTACCTACCTACATATTATATTTAATTCATGCACACTTAATAAAAAAAGCTAACGCAAATATGAGGTGGTAGTAAATTTGATGGCATTCAGAATATCAAAAGCTGACCATCACAGCCATTCACTTATTTTATGTCATGTGCATTCACTGTGTGGTTGAAGATAAAAATATTCAATTACTGTAAAATTTCGTATTCTAGACACCAATGCTTGTTCGACAATCATTTTTGGTTATAACCTGAAATTACAGAATTTTAATAACAATAATTTTCAAGAAGTCCTTTTTATACCCATTTTTAAACGGTTTTATAGTAGACTAGCTTCCGCCCGCGACTCCGTCCGCGCGGAAATATTAAGATTTATTTATTTCTACGTATTTTTCCGGGATAAAAAGTATCCTATTTTATGCCCAGGATAATAAGGTATAATTATACCAAGTTTCATCGAAATCGAACCGTTAGTTTTTACGTGATGCCTTCACATACAGACAGACAGACAGACAGACAGACAAAAATTTTTTTAATCACATATTTGGGTTTGGTATCGATCCAGTAACACCCCCTGCTATTTATTTTTTCAATATTTTCAATGTACAGAATTGACCCTTCTACAGATTTATTATATGTATAGATAATGAACCAGAATATTAAATGTCATATTCTTACGTGAAGCGTGTTTTTGCCTTTAGTATTTTCATGGAATTTGATAAACTTCTTATATAGGTATTATTAGAATCACTGACTGGGCTTGCAACATTAAAGATGTGGTACATAAGTAAATGATCCATACCCAATCAGATTTATTACCCGTAACAAAAACAGAGATCAAAGTCGAATAAGTCATCCCGGATTGATTTATCTCCATCCTTTAGCACCTATTCGGTATATTGGCCTAAATAATTTTACTCTCCCAAAAGATTTGGATAAGACTTTCCTCCGAGTTGTGTTCAGCCAACGGAATTTATGGGTGTTTTTATTCGATATAAGTTCTGGCCGCAAGTTTATCTGGGTAATATTTTTATGGATATGTGGGTAGTTCGATATTACGTTATGATAACTTATTAAGATTATGTAAGGGGCGCGTTTTGGGAGCATGTTTGTGTAAATAAGTCGGGTTCGTGAAGATTTACATAAATATTACATTGGGTCATGTTATAAATTATTAATTAATTTAAATTGTTTCGCATACGTATCTTGACGATATTATACTGAAGGTTTTTTTTTTTATTCAGGGCAGATATCATTATTGGTATTGAGCCGCCTATAACATCTTCCCGGTCCTGTGACTGTCCTACCCACTTTGGGTAGTCGATAATGAGGCAGGGAAGCCACATAGTCTGGCATATAGCTGCGGGAGCTCTAGTGCGTTCTACGCGAGATCCCGGAGTCCCCGCTACCATGCTTTGGGTTTGGCCGTCGAGGAGGTTTTAGTGGGTAAGAATCCCACATGCTCTTTTTTCCCCCCAAAAGAGTATCTTTTGAAGATTTCCTCCTCGATACCAAAAGGGCAGATATTATTATAATCTAATAAATATAACTCAAAAATATTATGTACTAGTCAGTTGTGAAGTGCTTTAATATAATATGCAACTTACACGTATCTTTACCAAAAAATTACCATCAAACTGTTCCCATCCTTTCACTATAATGAAAACAGAGTAAGATTTACTCTAGCAATTTCGTAGGACTTTTAACCCTATCCGTGAATATTGGTGCCATCAATTTTATTCGGATTCTGTAGGTCGCCATTTTTATACGCCTGTTTCTTGCTTTATTTGACTTCGACGGGACGTTAAATTTTATGTGTTCAACTTCCTGTATGTGAGCTATATAGTTCTGCCCCGGGGCCAAATGTGTGTCAATGTTAAACGGATTGATTTCCCTTATAATCAACAAAAATGGGTGATACATAATTTCACATAACATGACATTTTGATTAGTTACAATACGTATCAATGCATCGTTACTATCTCCGTACAAATGTATCTATACTTACTATATCTATACCTACTAATATTATAAAGCTGAAGAGTTTGTTTGTTTGTTTAAACGCGCTAATCTCAGGAACTACTGGTCTGATTTGAAAAATTATTTCGGTTTTAGATAGCCCATTTATTGAGGAAGGCTATAGGCTATATATCATTACGCTAAGATCAACAGGACCTGAACACTGCGGGTAAAACCGCGTTAAACCGCGTAGTTGTAAATAAGGTGGAAAATTTTAACCGCTTTTCCCTATGAACTGCTTTACACAATTCAGTTAATATCACCAAATGTATAGATATATAAACAATCGCCATTTCGCGAATTTTAAACAATCAACCCTCAAGACCATTGTCTGAAAACTTAATAGGAAATGATATAACCGTTTATGAAAGATATCCCTGAATTGGTCCCATAAACAAAGTTCGCTATCTAACCCAATAATGGTTTTGTTGACAATAGAAGATTTAGCTGACTTGGAGTTTTCAAGACGCCATTTTGATTATCGTTCTAAAATGAAAGTTTGAAGTTATGACGGTTAATTATCGAATTTTCTGTACGTAGTTTTATAACACCTTGAGATTGCAAAATTATGTTTTAATTGTTTATTTTGATAGCAGATAATACAATTATGATTGACACGAAAATTTTAAGGCTATTAATATTGAAATTAGCGGTGATCTAAAACCAATATTGGCTTTAATATCTAAATTGAATTAAACCTCAACAGTGTTTTAGTTAACAGTAAATTCTAAACCCACACACAATGGTAGTGTAAAACAAAACAACAATGGAGTTTCAACAAATGAATTCTATATGGCCATACATTTTCCTGACACGTTTGACAGGGGTCCCCTGATGTCCATTAGGCGGGTCTACACAGAGCGAGCAGCCTCGCGAGCACTTGGGCGAAGCTCGGTCAATGTGGACGTGGCTCGGCCGAGAGACATTGTTATGCGCTTAACGTAGGCATGGTACACCGTGCCGGGTACGGGCCGTGTCAGAGCCGGGAAACAAATGAAACAATATCCATACACATTTCAAGACCTTGCCCCGTCCGAGCCTAGTGCAGTTTAGTGTGTTGTATACTTTTTATATGAATTGATTCATAAATTACTTCAATAATGTTTGATCGAGCCCCGGACAGAGCACGGCTCTTTCGTGACATGGTGTAGCATATCATTCTTTACTCTGCTGAACTACATCCACACTGACCGATCTGCTTCACGCAATTGCTCGCAAGGCTGCTAGCTCTGTATGAACCCGCATAATAACACAATGTATACAGTATTTGGACATTTTGCTAATTGATCAATCGCGACATATGGTAGCGATTGTTTTCATTATAAATTCTAACGTTTTTGTCGCTTTGTGCATTTGTATTGTATTTTTTACAGGTGATGGAAATGTGTTCTTTAATGTAAACGTATATACGTAAATGTTTAATAGAAGGTGTATTTTTATTAAGTCGTAGCCGGAGTTCTTTGTTATTTTGATTTCCTTCAACTAAATTAGAGTTTAAAAAAGTAGAGCGTTTCTACTGATGAACTACAGTGTGATAATTACTAATTTATTAAAAAACGAAGTATTAAAAAAAAACATTTCTTATCTTTCAATCTTAAGACCGTTTTGTGCTAAATAAAAATATGTTATCTGGTAAAAAGGGCATCCTATATACACATTTCTATGGAATTAACTGGTTCTGTTTTTACATAAAATACATCGAATACTAACAGAGATGTATTTCAGTAAATACATAAGGTAAGGGTATTCAGCTACTTCCAAACGTGATCAATCTTTGTCAAACGCACGATATAGTTTCACAGATTAGGACGAACTTAGGATTGTAATATATGACGTGTTTTAAGGGATATTAATGAATTAATGGTATTGTTTAGTAACTCAGAATATTTGTATTTAGATTTCACTATTAAATCTTTACTAAAATTATAAAGCTGAAGAGTTTGTTTGTTCGTTTGCTTGAATGCGATAATATCAGGAACCACAAGCGCGATTCGAAAAATTAACGAAGAAGGCTATAATATATCATCACACTTGGAGCAATACGGGTAAAACCGTGAGGCACAGCTAGTACAAAATAAGCACACTTTAGAGATGTATAGAATATTTGAAGGTAAAAATAAGGACCGAAACATAAAATAAACATTTAAAGGAAAATTACTCGAAAAAAACATAATATATTTCTAACAACAGGAGAAAATATCTCAGTTTTATTCAACAAAATGGCAGTAATAAAGCGAACTAAGTGGGTACTATAAAAGTTTATATTTAGCTAATTGATAACCTTGACATAGAGTGATGCTTAACGGTACTGGAAACAAGAAAAAATTGTTTTGCTTAGTCCAATGTTTAGTGGAAAAATTCCAAATGAAATGAGAGAAAATTAAAGATAAAAACGAATTATATAAATAAGTTTGTTTTTCTATTTCTACAAATAGTTGGTTTGAAACGTATGTATGTATATTATAACTGAGCGCTTAATTTGGACATTAATAAGAGCTTTGTCAGTGCACCTATCTTAATTAGGTAACTAAAGAAGATTTATGTACGATTACTAATTTAAATACATAATTTAAAATTAATTCAAGAATTATATATTTTCAATTGTTCATTAATATTAATTGTTGAAAAGTATACCTACTTTTAAGTTTTCACAATCTCTCAAAGAGCATAACACATATAATTGCTTATAATTATATTCTAGACTGTACCTAGACTACATGTATCTATAGATAATCTGACGATATCGTCTAATTAAACGAACATGCTCTGAGAAAATTATCTAGCATTACGAGGGTTCGTGTAATACGTTATTTAGGTTTAATAAAATCAGTCTAGACTTGTTCAAGATGGAATTACGAGCTGAAATGTACAGGGATTACAGTTATTGCAAATCGAATTCTTTATCTTTTGGGAGTTTTGCTTATTAGGTATCTAAGTTTTTTCTAGTGGATTTGGACAATTGGAATATGATGTCAATAAACGCTGTCATCTTTGATAGCTACTTCAGCTTAAAATATTTCGTCTATCTATCTACTAGGTAATTGATATAAAACATAATATAAATAAATAAGTTATATTATGTATGTATGTGTTATGATATTTTTACTGAACAGTGGGATTTGTTAAAAATTGGTCTTATATCTAGAAGGAACAGTTCTCTACATCTAAACAAGTCCCATACCTTTTCAATTTGCAAACTTACCTCGTCAAACATTTACCCATTTTACTCTCTAAAAAGCACTACAATTAGTAACGCAAAAACTGAACTACATAAACTTTTAGCGGAAACAAAACAGAACAGAAACAAAAAGTTACACGTGTGCTCTCCATTCGGTAAAACAACGGGGCATAAAACCCTCTGAAAACCACATAAAGATAAATTTAAGGAAGAAACACACGCCTGCCTAATGTAGACATAAAACACCTTGACAGCTGAATTCTCGCCATAAAGTAAACTGCTACATTTAAAATTGTAATTAAGTAGATGTTAACCATCGCGTGCATATGATGTGTAAAGTTGAACTTTGTATCAGAAAACCTTTATTACCTCACCTAGTTTAGGTTTCAGGAATGAGTCGTTAAAATTTAATTGGTCGAAGTTGGAAGTGCTTTTTTGATTGACTTTTCAGTCGATTACTGCACTGTATTTGGGCTATGGGTGAAGTTAAATTGTTCTAATTGCAGTGTAGCGTGAACATTCGAGTTTGGTTACGTTATTTAACCTTTTGAATTCGAGTATCTTTGATTGCTAAATGTTTGGCAGCTTACACGATTCACAAACAAGTTTTCTACTAATAAGCGTGGATCTATTCTATATCTATTCATGTAATTAAATGCAATGTAGTAGTTATTTAAGCTATAGATATTATTTAGGAATAAAGGAGATTCAGGCAGATAGTTGAACAAATTTTTGCAAGCAACTTTATTTAACACTGTTTTATAATTCTTAAAAAACTAAACTAAGAGAGCATACAGAAAATATATTAACGGGAGCATAAAATCATGTTTTATGGTGACTCTAACAGAATAAAGAAAAAAACACTGTCAAAGGACGCCAAAATTTGCAATACTGGAGTGCGAACCGTGACATTTCATTTTGAATTTATTATAAGGTGAATTTGCATAAAATTTTTAGTACATAGCACGTATATGGTGACATAGTCCCGTTTTATAGCGAGTTATATTTTACGCGCCTTCGCGATTCAATATAAAAGAGTGTAAACTTGTTTTGAGAGGTTTCCTCAATTACATACTGATGAAGGGCTTCCGTCTGCTTTGATGGGTGTAATGATGAATATCCACAATGTTTTATATTTTTAGAAATATTTAAACTAATGTTATAATGCTAAAGAGTTTCATTTGTTTGATTGTTTGCTAGAACGCGCTAATTTCAGGAAAACAAAGGCTTCGGTTTGAAAAATTATTTCACTAATAGCATAAGGAGCGGAGCAATGCGGGTAATGGACGGGCAAAGCTAATAATAATTATTTGGACATATCACACGACATTTATATCCAAATAAGCGATCTACAGCATACCTATATACGTACAATATTTTTATCTTTACAATATACATATTATTTAAGCAGCTATAAGCCTTCGGAGTTATTATAATACTTGACACCAGAAACCTGGAATATTGAAGTTCTTTATGCTAGCAAAAGTACATAGACGAGCCACGAGACGTTATCATAATATTCCTTACAGAACTGTGACGACTTCAATACAACACTATTTTAATAAATTACATTTAAAATAGTACTTGAAATAACTCTACTGTAAAATAAACACTCAAACAGTTGACATGAAATTCTGGATCACTGCACTGAAATGTTAACTACCATTGCTCAAACAAAATCAACTGATCGCAAAAATCACTTGTCAACATTAAAAACAGTAATTACATAGTATAAAGAGAACGTAATTACGTACACTAGGACAAAAGCCGTATATAATGTTGAATTTTAATACTCGGAAACGGCGGTCTCTTTGATGAGCTGCTCTGTCCGCCATCTTGTCGTGCGGAACTTGTAATGGCGTCGCTTAGACTTTTGTCTATGCCCTTTATGTGCCACGTTAATGACCCTAGTCGTAAATAGCGGTTAACTTTATATGATGGAATGAGGATAGTGTTTATGGCTGCTGGTGTAATATGATTTGGAATTAATCTTAACATATTATATCTGAGTTAAACAAATAGATGTAATACTAGTATGGGCTTTGTGATACGTGTTTAAAATGTCGAATGTATTTTTTTTATTGAACACTAGCAGCTGTCCCGGCTTCGGCGGCGTTAACCTAATAAAAAATAATAATAAAATGTAGCCTATATTTGATAGAGAGAGCTTTTCAATGAGTTTTTTTTTAATCTGTCGCTAAGTTATTCAGTTAACACATAACAAACAAAAAATTCAAGTCTTTTCTCATTTTATTATTAATAGCAAAAATAATATAAAGTCTATAGATTAGCATCTGCTAGCCACGTAAAACTTTCTTAAGATTAGAAAAATCATAAAATGTAAACACTAAAAATTTCAGCATTAGAAAAATCAACTCCTTCATACATTATTTATTTTCAATTTAAAATGAAATCAAACTTTACCGATGACACTTACAAACATTAACCAAACAACATTTAATTTACCTTTGAAGATTTGGAATTATATTTGACTTTTCCGAACATCAATTTTAAGAAGATACAAACAGAATGTAAATATTAATGTTTGATATAATTTATTAAGGTGGGAAATTACAAGATTTTCTAAGATTTTATAGGTAAATCACCTCAAGTTCGCTCGAGTTCAAAGGATTTATCTTCTTCACTACAATATGTGTAAAAATTCTGCCCAATTTTATATAGCCGTAAATATGTGTTAGTTATAAATCTATATCTATACACACTCCGATTATTATAACATATTTTCTTCTTCCTATTTTGGATACACTTATCTTTTGTGTCCTACTAATCCACTCTAGGATAAAAAATACAAAACTAGGGAAATATAACCATCTAAATTAACAAAATCAGAATTACAACCACAAAAAATCATTTAAAAGATTAAATTTTAACAAATTTCTCATCCAATTTAACAAATAAAAAAATATATGAAAAACGAAAATTCTCAAAAGCTTAAAACTTGGATCGCGAATTCACAACTTCAACAAGTTTGATTGACGCCCACAAACGACTGTGTGCACACGCGTTAAGAAAAATAACAACGCTATAGATTGATGGCTTCGTTCAGGAAACTGGAAATGGAATGCTTCGCGAACTGTACTTAGCGAGTAATGGTTGATGCTCTGATCAGGATTAACGGGTTCATATCATTCTGAATTAAAACTTTCAATTTCAGCGTTTGTTTTCAGTTTGCAAGTTAGACATGATTTATGTATAGGTATTATTGCCTATATTTTTGAACGAAGATTTTTCTTGTGCAATAGAATAAAATAAATAAAAAGAAAAGATTATAGGTAATTATTATTGTGAATAACTCTTTTTTAACAATAGATAATCCAACTTCAAGTTATCAGAATTGAACAAAATATTAATGTGACCAATCGGAAGGCATGAGCTTTCAGATAAAAAAAATAATCATCAAAATCGATTCATCCAATCGTAATTAAAAAAAATATAGATAAGTAAATAGTTGAATATTTTGTAGTCTGTTGAAAAAAGAAAGATAAAAATTAAGGTACATACATACACATTTTTCGCGTTGGAGCTGCAAAAACAATTTCATGTTATGAATACATACCTACCTCATATTATTTCTACATTATGTTATACATTACATCGATTCCCTCTAGCAATTGTTATTAAAAGACTCAATTTCCTTGACAATCTCTTCGGAAGCTATTTGTTATTTATATTATACCTCGTTGAAAATAATGTTTGTTTAATTAAATTATTATATTGTGTTCAAATACACAATATGATTAAAGTTGTTTATTATAATATGCTTAAAAATATATAACAGTACCAAGATATCTTATATATAAAATTCTCGTGTCACAATGTTAGTCTGCATAC
>CAJQZN010039639.1:0-24664 GCA_907164685.1 Colias eurytheme | reverse complement strand
ACTACGACGTTGAAAATGTACCGAATATGTGCCTTGTCATTTTTTTTGTTATTGAAGAAAGACTAGTTATTTTTGTTATTTTTTAATTATAATAGAAAGAAGTAAAGATTATTTAAGTTCATTTGTCGATTGATGAGTAGATTTATAAAAAAAAAGAGTTCCTAAATTTACCTAAGCAATTATAGTGTATTCATGAATAAATGTTGATTATTATTAAATTAAGGACAGTAGTTTTATTTTATCTGTAATTAATTGTTCTAAAACATGTATGAATCAATTTGTAAAACCGTTACAGTATAGTATTGTTTAATTTATATTATTTTATTTCAATTTAATTTTTAACGTCTATGAGACGGTACCGCGGCGTTAAAGTTACATTTAGACCAGGACGTCAGCCAAAGGTTAATAGTAATAAAAGTCTATGTTTAATAGTCCTGAAGATTATTTTTATATAACTCTACTTATGTTGAGGATTAATATACTGACAATACAATGCTTTTACATTCAGTTACGCTTTAAAATTGTCGCAAGATGGATGTACACGACTGAATGCTCTCTAATTTTTCCTTATCCTCTGTCGTTTTATATATTATTTTCATAATAATATTAATATAATATTGCTGGTGATTTGTGCCTTATAAACAAAAGATAAGGTTACCATAAAAAGTTATCAAAATTATGATTCTTAATAATGTTATTATATTATAGAACCTATCACTGTTTGATCAATGATTTGGATTAAAATCGGAATAAGCATAAGCTTCTTAATTACTTCAAGTAATTTAAACGTATCTCACTTTAATGTAATTTACTTTAAAATAAATAATATATCCAAAAATAATATACTAGAGAAGATCGTGTTTTTTTCGTTCGATAGAATAGTAAGTTCTATTCAAGCATGTCTATTAGACAAGATCGTGATTTTTTCGATCGAATTCTGAAATATATTCTTATAATCAATTGCTATATATAGAACTAATTAGTAAGTAAATTATTGACCTAAATGTTCCCATATTGGAAGTAATCAGCATCATATATTTCCTTTGTTCTAAATGCTATTGTCTTCAGCTAGATGCTGACGTCATCACGCGCCTGGTATTTTCATTATGTAATAACATTGTGTGGAAAATTAGGTGGCATATGATTAAAATTCTAATTAAAAGGATATACTATGTTTGTACCTATATATACACATATATATGAGAAAGTAAAATGTCGTGTTCAACTCATAGTTACTTCAAAAACGGCTAAATAGATTCTGATAAAGATAATCGTTTTTTTCGGGTAACAAGCACCACATTAATATACATTGGTTTCAAACTCAAACTCAAACATTTATTTATTCAATTAGACTTCTTCTAGAAGCACTTTTGAAACGTCATTACATATTTTAACATTTACCACATTAATTATTACTAGGAGTAGGAACTGTAGAAAACTTAGGACAACAAGAGTAAAACATAATATGGATTTTTATTGGATAGTAGATTTTCGCATACATTTTGCAAATCTTATAACTCATGTTATTATTTGCAGTTTTAAACATATCTCAATTTCAACTAAGCCATGCAAATAATTGACTTACGTACATATTTTTTAGTCGCAAAAACGCATCCACTATCATTTTACCATCCTTGATACGTTATAACTAGAACATGATAGCAGGACATGTATAAATCAAGTGAAAAGAATATGCTCAGTTTGAAAAATAACCAGCAATGAAAGTATCTTGGTCCACAGATAGACGCAGACTGACTGATTACGCTATTTTTCATACAGGAAAAACCGCGTTATGACAGTGTTCACGGTACTATGGACTGTTTTATTAGCGTTCCGTGCCAAAAGGGTAAAACGAGACCCTATTACTGAGATTTCGTTGTCTGTCTGTCTGTCTCTAGGCTGTACCTCATAAACCGCGATAGCCAGAAAACTGACATTTCACAAATGATGTATTTCCGTTGCCGCTATAACAACAAATACTAAAAAATAAAAAATATTAAAGGGGGTTCCCAAACAATAAATGATTTTTTATTATAGATACGGAACCCTTCGTGCGCGAGTCCGACTCGTACTTGGCCGGTTTTTTGAACGAACGTGACAATTTTCTAGTGAACTTTTTCTGAAGGGAGTCCCAAATTCGGAAAGTTTTGTCTCGCGAGACTCGGCTGCTATTATCGAGGTGGAACTTAAAATTGTGGAGAAATCTCGTTACGATGTTTTAGCGTTTTATTTTCATTTATTTATTTCATGTATTGATGCACTGCTCTTAGGGCCGATTTTTCAATGCTTGGTTAAAACTTATTCGTCGAATAATGTATAAAACTACCAATTTAAAAACGTATTCTAATTGCCCGTATTTGACAGTTTACGTGACATTTTATTTTTTTGGACGGATAAGTTTTAAAAATTGGAGGGAGGATTGAAAAATTGGCCCTTATTGACGTAAATACATAAATCATTGATATATGTAAATTAAACAACTACACTAACTACTACAAGATTATAGTTACTGATATTTATAGAATTAAATCATTGTAGAGCTCTTAATTGTGTAATTCTGTATTGAGTGTGCAATATTCTTTTTCATTCATTTAATCATGCATTCATTCATTGTAAAGCTATTAATTAACAATCAACATTTAATTATCAAACCTCACAATATTAAATCCTGAAATTCTCAACTCCTACTAAAACTACATATCTAATATTAAAAAAAAAAAATATCTATAATAAAAGAGTTAGGTCGAAATAAGTGGAACAAGCGTTATTAAAACACGTAATACAAGGTTTAATTAATTAAAAGGTCAGTTATATGGCTGCAATGCCGCCATTGCACCCGCTGTTCTGTAGTGTATGACCGCGGCCTAAGCATTTTCATACTTATGAGGGATTGCTTTAATATGTGATACTGTTATGTATTCTTATTGGTTACATTTATTATTCACACTTCGTCAACTCTGCTTCATTTTGTTACGATATTTTATGACCGCTTTTGTAATTATTATAATTTTACGTCGTGCTACTATAGTACATTTCTTCATTATGAGGCTTCCTATGTGTTTTATTTATTTATTTGTAAGTTTTAAGTTCATTCCGGACTTTTTAATACATTCAGAGCCGTCCAACAGATCGTTTCTTATAGTATATATAGATCTATATACATGTATCTATAATATACATAATATTATATACATTCAATGTCACAGTTCTTTGAAAAAATTTCAAATTACCTATCAACCATACCAATTTCTATTTTCCCAGTAAAAGGTATTTCAATCGTTTCACCTCACATTTACCATAATAAAAGCTAACGGTTTGCAAATATAAAAATACCTTGGAAATATTTGAATCTCAAATATAAGGATTTGCCCATCAACCCACAATTTCGGGGAATCGGGAAGAGGAAGGGCCTAACACCATTCATTCCTTTTAACGATCAAATATTCATGCGAGATTCACTTCTGAGTTACTTTTGTATTATGAACGATGAAAAATTGCGTACTTTGATTTTGTTTTTTATTTAGTGGTTGTGTTTTCGTAATTGTGTGTTTTTAGATGATGTGGTATGTTTCATTTTTATTATCCTGCCTATATTTTCTTACAATAATGGTTCTATCGAAATATAATACTGAAGTGTGTGTATGTTTGTGTGTGCGTTTGCGTGTATGCAAGTTTGTAAGGATGTTTTAATATTGGCTTCTGAGTGTGATAACGATTCAAAGATTTACTTAGATCATTAATTGATTGGTACTCTTTTAAATATCAATCTTAGGATGATTTTTTTTTGTTTTTTGCACTGAGCCATTCTAGAAGTTTGATCTACTAGTTTATTAGTTGAGTGAAATGATAAAATTGTGTTGTTTTTTTATCATTTTTCAGGATTTCATCAAATTACTATCCAATCGAACTATTCTCGGTTTTCATCATATTCCTGTTACATAATAATATATACATAACCAGTTTAACGAAACATAATTACAGAAGTGAATAAAATACACCAAGCGCACGAAATAATTACGAATTGCTAACTCCGCAAACCAGAAGTCGTATAAAACGTTCTGAAATTTAAAACCAAAAGTTTAATAACCAGCTGTTTGTCCTTTCTCTTATTTCATTAAAACTTATACTTTCGTCCAGTATGGTATCCGTTTATTATATTTTTGGACGTTTTCGGAATTCCGTGTCGATTAATAAATTCATTTAATCATATGTTCATTATTTTCAATGGAGTTGTTAACGCTTTATCTCTTTAAATATACATGCTTTTTCATAATTAAATATTTAATGAGCGATTTTAAACTTATTTTATAATATTTTATCTGATGTTTAAATGTGACACGTTATATTTCAGAACATAATTTCAAATTATTTTTGTATAAACAGGCGTAGAGCATTCTTTCGTTGTTCTTAGTGCGTTCGAAAAGATTCTATGCAATGTTCTAATACTGAACAACACTGAATACGAGTTTTCGTTTACAATAAAAGAATGCTCTTGCTACGTCGTAGAATTTGAAAATTCCAATTTAGATAGATAAATTAATAAAAGATACCGTACCTATACCATTCCTGATTGATATAATGTACTATTTACCTATTAAGCTATTGCTTCTATCGCGGGCCTTGAGCGCGGGGACCGAATCCAGAAATTTAGTAACGAAAAACCTCACGCTCCCCACTCCGACGGGCGCGGAGGTGTGGCTTGAAGGCATAGCATGCAATAGCTTTACCGCGGCAGTCCCCGAGTGCCACACATCTTATTTTTTCTCTAGTTATTTCAGTCAGATCCCGGAGCAAGCTACTTAAATATATTTTCAGCGCAGTGCAACAGTTACACAAAAATAATAAACGAAAACCAGATAATACAATATAACTTAACAAAGAAAACACACACGTCCGCGATAAATATCCACTATTGTTGGGAACAATTTATACCGCTCGTAGTCGTGTATGAAAGGGAGTAAACGAAATAAAATAAACAAAAAGGAAACCGAAATTCACGGCTTTAGCATTAAGACAAAGTCGCCCATAATCACTATAATCATTTATGCGGGTGATACATGGATACCGGTTTCTAGAAGCGCCTTTTTATATTTATTTATATTTTTGATGATACATAAGGTATTTTTGCGTATTGTTAACTGTTGTGAAACTTATCATGGTGTTTTTACATTGGTAACTTAACAATATATTTTTTACCAAAATGTGATTGATTGATTTTGATCACTATAACATTTTAGACACAGTTAACAATATAACAATAACAATAAGAGTGCTGAATAGAGATGAAGCAACTTCATCTCTATTCAGCACTCTTATTGTTCTCTAATATATCAAAAATTGTGTAATTCAAATAAACTATAGCAAAAAAGTACACATCCAGACAATTATTAAAACAATCCAACAAACCGTCACCTAAAAGACTACACTGCATTTATACAATGCTCTACAAAATGCTAGCAAAAAATATAACAGCGTTAACCCATCTGTTACAACAACGCGAACGTTACGAAAAATAAATGCCGCTTCCTATTTCTCTATATCCTTGTTTTTATAGACTCTATGCAAATCCAGCAACCAGAGCTCAACATGCACCTGCTTTGTATCTGCAAAGAGGTCGAAATTTAAATTTACAATTGTTTTCATAAATTCCTTATTGACGGATTTCGGCTCTCTTTGTGTAATGGATTTCTGTCAGTGGGAAGAAGGTACTGAATTGTATATGCATGGGAAACATATTAGTTTAACTGCTCCGCGGGTTTACCCGCAGTGCTCCGCTCCTGTTGGTCTTAGCGAGATGATATAATAGCCTATAGCCTTCCTCAATGAAAGGGCTATCTAACAGCGAAATATTTTTTCAAATCGGACCAGTAGTTCCCGATTAGCGCGTTCAAACAAACAAAAAACTCTTCAGGTAGTATATATTATATATTTTTTAGGTATTGAGATTTTGAAAATAAATAGGTAAGCTAGCGTTCTAAATAATATTGAAAACAAATGTTTAAAAACAGTTTAAACATTAATCATATCGCCCTAGTAACTGATTTGAAAAACTGATGGATAACAAGAAAAAAATACTAAGAACTATCTACCTACTTACAAAATAATAGCCGCTGAAACTATGCTGTGGTTGGAATAGCCTTAAAATTTTAACTATCTTTCCTTAAAAGGACCGTTAACAAATTATTCCAGAATTAAGAAAATATTCCACGGTATTTAGCACCTAAAGCTAACAGATTACACACAGCCATTAATTTTTAGAACCCAGCTTTACGACAAGGCATAATCTAAGGTAATTACTCGGTACCATGTCTTAGCTCATTCCAGTGCCGAAAAAAGACAGCGCTATATAGGTCGTGTAGCGCCATCTCTTTCGCACGCTAGAATTAATACTGCTTTAAGACGTAATCGCTATCAGATTGCTTGTAGGCTCTGCTCCAGTGCTCTTGAATCGATTACCTTGATGAGATGTGATATTGATATGTACCTAGCTATTTACTTAGCTATGTACTATCTCCTATATTAACTAGGGATAGTAAATTCGACCATAACCAAGTATAGATGCATCTATCAAATTTATGTACTCATTCTGTATGTAGGTAAATTATTTGTGTATCCAATTACATATCTAGTAATGTATTATGTGTAGTACATTTGTAACTAGTAATTCTATCAAATTTATTTTCGATTCGTCTCGATAGAAGCGATATTCAAAATAGATGCTATTATAAAAAAAATATGAATATTCATAATTACTTGTAAAGGTTCTTGTTCATTACTTTGTTCATATAAATGAACAAATATCTATATTTTTTATATTAAATACACAACATTTAACGAAATTTTTATTTATTTCAGGATCATCAGATCAAAGCCAACGTTATGAGAACGGTAAGTGACATTAAACCATTTTTCATTAATTTTAATAAAATATATTTTTAAAGCTGTGTTGAACAGCTTTTAAAAAATACGTGTGCGGTTTAGGGTTAATTTTATCCTTTAAATATCTTATTTCATATTTGTTTTTTAACGAAAATATAAAATGATATAAAAAATAAAAATACGCTATATTGTTAAATAAAAAAAATTGTCTGCAAAGTACGAACCTTTGATCTAACTAACAGATTTTCATGTTTTCAATTAAAATGATTTTGTAAGCTAGAATTCTGAAACTAGATTTTTTTTATATCAATGCTCTATTTCAAGTACATAATATTCTTCATCTAGATACTATGTTTTTTCTTATAATTTAATTACTATAGAAATTCAAATTGAACTTAAAATATTGTGGGCTCTAATAGTTTTATTAACTTCCTTTCTTTTTGTCTTAAAAAAATACCTATACATTTTTTCAGCCTAATAATTTAACTATAGCAAAGTAAGGATACCATTTTGATCTTCAGTCTTTCAAAGCATTGTTTTAAGACAATATCAACTCTAACCTAACCAAATAGAGTCCCATATCATTTGAGCCTTAATTTTATGGTCCGTTGAAGTAAATGACGAACGTTTAGATCGCAGACATTCTAGATTCTTCTTTCGTTTTCGACTAAGTGGATTAGTTGGGGTGTTGGGAACAATGTCTCTGAGGAACGGTTATTCATATTTCAGAATGCTTTAATATTCTGACGTTTAATATATTACTGGGTTTGGTTCCTTGAGGGGGAAATATTAAATGAGATCTTTATGTTATAAAGCTGTTTCTTTGATTGTTGCTTTGAAAGATTTGATAGCAGGAATTACTAGAAATAATTAGTATGCGTTACCAAGTTGGATAATAATAAAGATTCTTTTGTAACAATGTCGAGGTATTTTTTAACTTGACTTCAAAAAAAGGAGGAGGTTCGACCGGTGTATTTTTTTTAAATGTAGATATGAACACCGATTACTTCGATATTTCTGAACCGATTTACGTGCTTCTTTTTTTGTTTGATGCGGAATGATGTCGAATGGTCCCATAAATTGCTATTTATTAAATAGGTTTGAAGTCGGTGCCAAGCACTAAGCACTAGGATTAACCCCATGCACCGACATCAAACCTTTTTAGTAAATAGCATATCTAAATAATATGTAGTAATTAATAATATCAAATCCTTTTTATTTTTTACTTTTCCCTTTTTGGAAGTCGGTTGTTTTTAACGAAGTTATTTTTATTACGTTTTTGGGTAGTGGGAAAATGTAATTAATGTACCAAAAGGCTCTATATTACCTACTATAGATTGATATTGTGATAAAGAATTCGATCTTTAGTTCATTGTGTAGTTTCAGCAACATTTTCTACACGTTCAGCGATTTTTAACTCTCTAATTAAGTTGTTTCAAACCATAACAATATTATGTAGATAACAACTAAAAACACTGTCTAGACGTTATACAGTAAATTTCCTTTATACTCGCGACGATAATACAGATAATATAAATTCATCCCTTTTTTTATAGTGGGGAAATCTTCCAAAGATACCCACGGCCCCCGGGGAAGGAGCCGTGGGTTATGTCGGATTCTTACCGACTAAAACCCCACTGTGTTCCGTCGAGCCGCTTTAATGATGGGGCCGCGGGTATTTGTTAGAATTCTTCCGCGACATATAATATTCATCCCTGCTAATATTACAAATGCGAAAGTAACTCTGTCTGTCTGTCTGTCTGTTACGCTTTCCCGCTTAAAACTCTCAACCGATTTTGATGAAATTTGGCACAGACAATCTTTAGACCCTGAGAAAGAACATAGGCTACCTTTTTATCAAAACGCAACGCGGGTGAAGCCGCGGGCGGAAGCTAGTAGATAATAAAATATTTTTATTAAAATTATAATATGTAATAAGTTAATTACTTCAGGCACTTACGTAACAGCTGTTTAAAAAGCATTTAATTATAAAATATAAAGCGCGGGATCTCTGACTAATGGCGGAAAAACAAAGAAATCTCAATTGCCGAAGCAATTTGTACTTTGATTGAAATTTATTGTTTTATTCTGTCTATTTTTGCCGCTGATGAGTTTTTGGGAAACATATAAATGGCGCACTTAATTTACGTTTGCTGTTCTGTAAGACTGATTTATCCGTTTTTAATTAGTGTTTTGTTATTCATTGTGTAGCATTTTCTACTATTATTTTTATGTTAATGTGTTTGTGTAAATATAAATCGTCTATAATCAATACTTCAACAAAATCGCTTGACTTGTTTCTTACCTTCACATTTAAAATATTAATAAGGAGAAAGTTGATGAAGTGAAACTTCTTTAGGTAGAGAG
Source organism: Colias eurytheme (assembly GCA_907164685.1). Taxonomy (NCBI): domain Eukaryota; kingdom Metazoa; phylum Arthropoda; class Insecta; order Lepidoptera; family Pieridae; genus Colias; species Colias eurytheme. The sequence goes on along the minus strand of CAJQZN010039639.1, from coordinate 15,418 downwards.
TAGAATTTCAAGGTCGCGTCATGACAATACCGTCACGTCATGAAGTAAAGCGACGATTTTGGTATCTTTGAATCTTGCCAAAGAAGGTTCACTTCTGACACGTGTGCTCGGCATTTCGGCACACACACTCTTTAATTTATTACCTTATATTATCTAACTTAGCCAACAGCCATACATTATTAAATATTAAAGAACAAAATAATTTATTTAACTGTCAAATTGGGAACAATTAAATTTTTCATTAGCAGATGTTTGGTTGAACGGTTGCAATTACCTACAATTGTATAACAATAAATTTGTGATAACACCGACCCAATTATGTTATAATTGCTCCAATTATAACAGATTTAATATTGAACTGTTGTAATTAAATGTATTGTTTCAAGTTTTGTCTTTACGATATTGTTCGCTTCAATTCTAACACGATAGACACATGTTTGTAAATATTGAAATCATTAAAGTCCGTTCAATATTAATAAAAAATATTGCTGCAAAACTGTTTTACCGCGTGTAGAATTATAGTCTTAGAAAATGCTTTATATTACATAATCAATCTCTAAAAGAAAAACCACCAGTGTCCCCTGATTTTATTTTTTTATGGGATAACCTAGCTTGCTCTATTAAAAAAATCCTAAATCGATAATATTAGCTAGTAGGTAGGTATTTAAAATTGCCATTTCCAACTTCACTTATAAACGCATTAGTTTGTAAGAATGTATTGAAGTATGTTTGCTACTCATTCACGCGAAAACCACTCAACATATTTTAATGATACTTGGCAGGGATGTAGCTTATATACCAGAATAACACACAAACTTGACAGTTACTTGCATTTGCCGACGGCGAACGCAACCGCGCGGCACAGCTAGTACACCTATCCATTGAAATATGATTTCCTCGCCTCAGTATTATCAATTTTCCAAACCGTTGATAAATTGTTCAAAGCGCGTATCAAAGACGCTTGATAATAAATATTCCTTTGATTATTAAACTAGTATCTTGACGTCCCGTTTTAATTATCCTTTAAACTTAATCACTAAAGGAAGCTATTCGACATACATGTGAATATAGGCGGGTCTACGCTAGACGATCCGAGCACGAGCGGAGCCGTTCTCGGCTTCGACGTGTAAGTTGTCTCGGCTTGTAAGTTGGTCCACACTAGACGAATTGTGTTCGGCTCGTGCTCCGCTCGTGCTCGGTTCGTCTAGCGTAGGCGCAGCTATAGATACATTGGTACTGTGGTATACACGAATTATGATAAGCAATTATAGTTTTCAAACATTTAAACAATATTTTTTATTGATAAAGAATAGGATTATTTTGTTTAAACAGTAAAATAAGTACCTATTAGTATTTAAATTGGTACGAACTACTTTAGCCATTATTACTGTTTTCAATTTATTCAATATTTTGTTTATTAAAATTTAAGAAACATTATTATTATAAATTTAGACCGGGAGATACTGACACAAAATTTCGAGTCATTTGTAACAAGGATGGCGGTTCTACAGGGGTCTTAGTACGCAATGACAAAAAGAAAAATGATGGTGTGAACGCTGGTACCGGTGTCTTAGTCGCGTGGGCGTTTGTCGAACTCGTCGGAAAAATAGCGAAAGTCAAACGATTTGTAACACAAAAATTTTAGAATTTACCGATAGCCCATAAAAAAGTAGTAGGCGGTAGTGTCATGCCATACTTTTCCGGTGTGACTTACAGCCCGCCATACCGACGCGAATGTGTTGATTTAAATAAAACAATCATTCAACCATTTGTACCAGGCTAACTTTTGCACAGGTAACTATCGTCGTGCAGCCATTTACGAAAATCGCCATGCCATACTTTTCGGACGATTCCAAATGGTCGCCATACCGCCGAAAATCTGCAAAAAATTTTTATTTTGCCAAACTTTTTGTACCAGTATTGCATTTGGATTTTTGGAGAGTATTTGATAAAATGTGACCATTATTATATTTGCCATACTTCTAGTAGGGGGAAAAAGTGCTGTTATACTTGAAAACTTAATTTATTATTAATTTATATAAGTGAGGATTTCCAACACTTAGATCTTTGAAATTTTGTATTTATATTTGTTGATCCTCAAACTTACAGGAAAAATAAGTGCCATACTGTTACAAATCGTTTGACTTTCGCTATTTTCCGACAAGTTCGACTAACGCCCACGCGACTAAGCCGCCGGTACCAGCGTTCACGCCATCGTTTTTCTTTTTGTCATTGCGTACTAAGACCCCTGTAGAACCGCCATCCTGTTACAAATGACTCGAAATTTTGTGTCAGTATCTCCCGGTCTAGATACCTTGTAACTGATTCCCTTGACACAATCTCTGCTTTAAATTTAATAAATGTCATTGCGCAATAAATCATCTTTGTGTTTTTATTCACCCACATCCTCGTATGTTTTTATTTCATAAAACGAAACTGACATGCAAATGTTGCGTTAAGGAAATATAAAACAAACTGAAATATTGTGAATAAGCTAGCAAAAGCAAAAGCGCGCCATTTTTGTATCGTCAACAATACACGTCATTTTCACATCACTTGTGTCACCACATTTAATTTCAACAAATGTTTGAACGCCGCCGCTACACCCAGACAATTACCTAACCCATTTTACGCGAAATGAAACAAAAACACAAGATTCATGACACGCCATTCTTACACCCCCGAAAACAATAATATGAATTCGTAAGCGAGAATAAGTCCCGATGTTTTCACGTCCCAAAATTTACATAATAACAAAAAATCTTTCGACACCCGACTCTCCACTTAATATCTCAAACATTAGGGTATAAAATTCAATGTCTGCGAGAGTCCGGGATAAGGAATTTTATGGCACTTCTGTGCCTAAAGCGCGGTGAAAAGTGTGAGGAAAAAATTTAGCTGGCAATGAAGAAATTTATTCAGAAAAGGGTAATCTTATACTAGTGATAATACATTCCACGACTGGGAGTCAAAGAAAGGGCTATAATTTTAAATAAAGGAGTATCATCTTTATATCTCATGTACTAGCTGTTGCCCGCAGCTTCGCCCGCTTCCCAAAATAATTTGATATCATAGACAAACTTTCCTTTCTTATCAGATGTCTACATCATAGGGGCTATCTGCATGCCAAATTTTAGTCAAGTTGATAGACGAGTAAATCAATCACCATTTTATGTATTAAGATTTTCGCCAAATATCTCATCAACTAATAATCACCTGTTGGTTTACGCCATCCATCCATCCAGTAATTGCTGTCAGGTAATATTTCACGAACCCTTTAAGGGTTGGCGAGAAAACTAATCTATTAGGTCTTCACTAGGATGAGTGTTTTGTTTTGGGACTCCACCGATACATTAACTAAACTAATGGCTTTGAAAACAAATGGTTTTAATATTGTCATCCAATTCTCTTTTCCACGAAAATTTCCTGATTTTGAGGAATATTGAGAATACCTGAAAAGTAATGATTATTTAATATTTACGTAGTTGACTTGTTTAAAATGTTAGCACTTACATGAACTACTATCTACTACTATAGATTCTCTGCCGACTTTGAACTATGAAGGCTGTTTTTAAGGTTAAAAGGAAATTTATTGGAACGTCAATCAGGATTAAAACTGCACCTAACCAAGTATTATAGATAAACCACCTAAGCCGTGCAGGAAGGAAAAAATATATTCGTAAAATAGATATTTTAACAGAATACATTTTATATCCCGCTTAACAATATGTGGTTTACGATAACCCCAAATCTGGTTTAAATATAACAATCACTATAAATATATAATATATATAAATACTAGCTTACCGCCCGCGGCTTCGCCCGCTTTGTCGAAAACCTAATAAACTATATACTAAAACCTTCCTCTTGAATCACTCTGTCTATTAAAAAAAACCGCATCAAAATCCGTTGCATAGTTTTAAAGATTTAAGAATACAAAGGGACATAGGGACAGAGAAAGCGACTTTTTTTATACTATGTAGTGATATTCCGCTTAACAATATGTGGTTTGGACGATAACCCCAAATCTGGTTTAAATAGAACAACCACTACAAATTCAGGCTAGATATTCAATGGATCATTCGTAAATTGCATAGCAAACTAAATCATTGCCGTAGGTACGTACTTGAATACTGCACTCAAACTCAATTTACTTGCAAGTGCCCTCAGTGTAGATTTCTGGGTTAATATACTTAGTGATGTAGTTAGAATAATTCGATCATGGCAATTAATTTAATGACTGTAATAATTCTGCTAGGCATTTGTGTTATGCAAGTTTAATTTTCTTTGGTTATTATAATGGATCATTAGAGAGTTTGTAATAGTTGGATAATGGGTCAGTAATTATGACTTTGACTGCAACATATGCTATAGAGAAAGATCAAAGCTTTTTGCTTCCAATATCGGTTTCCCATGTTGTTGCATATTTATTATTTGGTGTAGTTTTTTGTTTATTTGAAAAATATGTGTGACTTTTAAGTTTTAGTACATTTACATATTTGCGGATATGATACAGTAGATCTAGATATATTTTTCAAGGTTTATTTTAACAATATTTATATCATATTATTCGTCCTAACAATTTATTTTCAGTTAAAATGAAATCTTATAAAACATCCCCTATTAATACAGCAAAAATAAAATATGTTTCCTCACAAATAACGAAAAGAGTAACAATAACTCAAACCCATAATATATTATCGGCACTAAAAGGTTCTCCACAGGGACGGTGATCAAAATGACTATCTTCTAAATCGATAACGAAGATAAAAACATATCAAAAATAACCTTTGCCGTCAATAACTGGGAGGAACGTGACGGGACTGTAAAAGGCTGTTAAGATTAACTCATTTTATCATGCTGGGTTTTAGGGTACCATACCCAAAGGGGCCTAAAAACCTGACCGTAGAGATGTATCAGAATTAGTCTACAATAATCTACACAAATATCATAAAGCAGAAAGATGTAATTTTGTTCTATAATAGGTGCTACGCGGACGTTGTTCTGCCCTGTTGCCCCTTCTTCGTCATTTAACGTTCAACAAAAACGAAAAAATTGCCGAATTGGTCGAGCCGTTTCGAGTATTACGATTAGCAACACGTTAAGCGCTTTATTTTTGTTATATATGGATTTAAGATGGATCACACTTAACAGTTAAAACAATTTTCATGCTTAAAGTAGACAAGGCAAATAAAATCATTTGAAATATCCAAAATGAGCTATTATTATTGTAATATCCTATCATCGGAAAACCAAATCCCGATCCTTGGTATGCACGAAAAGCTCCTCCAAATATATTAGTTTGTTCAGCACCGATTTGTTGACTTGACCCTTTGCCTATAGCAACGCTTTAGAATAATACCGTCTTATTTAAATTCGGGTGACAAGATAAATTTGCCAAGGGCTGCATAATCTTTGAATACATTGCGATAAAACCCTCAGCAATTAGTCAAATTAATATAGATTACTTTCTTTGTTTTTATCTTTGAAGTACAATTTCTAGGAATAATTCGTAAATGTTATCGTCAAAAATGTTCACAAAATAAAGGCATTTTTCATCCATCAGTAATGTTATTTATATCACGTAAATAAAAATAGAAATTCTTATTTTAATCCAAGTGTATTTCTTACAAATAATACAGTTAATCGTACCTATAAATATATTTCTGAATCGGCCGAATATTTCGTGCTTAGAATTCCCTTTTATCCACAAGGTCGGGGCAGAATTATTTGTCCCGAATCAATTCTTAAAGAGATCGTATATAACATATTATCTTCTACCGATAGTCGTAAACCTTAATCATATACATACAAATCTACTGGAATTCCGGATAAGGAAAATTTAACATTAGCTCAATGGATTAGGGTACAAATCTCTTTGAGAATTCGCAACATGCTTTAAGATGCGAGCATAACGCTTGACTATTAATTCTGAATATTTTACTTTAGTCAAATATGTTACATTTGTCTTTGGCCTTTCTCTGGCCTTAAATTTATATCAAAAGCCCACTATTTTTATAATGTTACTAGCGGCCCGCCCTGGCTTCGCCCGTGGTACATATGAAAAATAGATGTTGGCCGATTCTCAGACTTACCCGATATGCACAGAAAATTTCATGAGAATCGGTCCACCCGTTTCGGAGGAGTATGCAGACTAACATTGTGACAAGAGAATTTTATATATAAGATTTATTTATTTATAAACACTTTATTGTGCTGGCATACAAATAAATCCTTAAAAATAAAACTTATAACTAGTCAGCACAGAAGGCGGCCTTATCACTTAAGAGTTATTATAACAGACATAGCCTAAAACGATGGAAATTCTCAATTCGTAGCATTATATTCTTTTTTCATTTTGTGTATCCTTAACCAATATACGCTGGACAACTAGTCAACTACGTGGGATAATAGGCTAAAATCTACCCTATCCTTCACTACTGTTGTAGTTTACCTATACCTAGAAAATTGATTTATTAATTAACATTGGAATATGAAAAATAGGTATTTTGATGATATCTACCAGTGCACTAGCCTACATGATAATGATTTTAGCAAGACCAGCTGAGTGAGCAACAACTGTCCGTAGCACTGCTGCATTGCAGAGAGTAATATATTTGGCACGATGGGTTCTGCTTCCTTGGCTTGTCAAAATTTGAATTAATAACGCAGAACCTTAATTTTGTCCTCTTTCATTTGGATAGTTTTTCAAGTGAAATCAGCAATCAATTAAACAAGTGAAGTTTAGAAAATATTTTACAATCTTCTGAAGCTACTTTTCAAGTGAAACTTCTTGAGACGCGTTGAGAGTAAAAATTTAAGCTCGCATCATGGCAATACCGTCACTTCATGGAGTAAGGCGACGATTTTGGTATTTTTTAATCTTGCCAAAGAAGTTTTACTTCTAACATGTGTGCTCTGCACACACAGTCTTTTTAAAGATAATTGTTATCCACTAAATTCTTTCAATTTATTTACTTTACAAGCCCTAAAGACTTGCCATTTTCGTCCAATACCATTATTGTAACGACTGTTTTGTGAAGCAAAACGACGTATTATATCAATCCAATTCCATAGTTTTTCCATTTGATTGTAGCTACCCATTGTGATCTACCAGAAAATGTGTCCAATGGAGCCGTAATAGAATAGTTATTCCAGCCATCTTTGGAATACAAATCGCTCAGACTACAAAGTAATTAAGTAGAAGATCTTTGTCAGGGAGTTGTTCAATGAGATGGTTCGGAATTCCTAAGTTTCGGGAGCAATGAATCTATTATATAATTTGGAATTAACGGAATGGTTTCTTGGAATGGCTTAATTTAAATGGGGAGAAAGTTACAATCGCCATATGGAATTCAGGAGTTACGTTCATATTGTCTGACTTATCTAACTTCTTGTTAATGTCCTTGGAAATATGTAACGTCTGTTATTACAATGTAATTAGGTGTTGGGGAGTGCTCATGTGTAGCAATAAAGGCATTTTCAGTTCAGTTTTACGTCGCCATGTTATACAATAATGATAATATCTGCATGACAATTTTGTCTAATTAACTGCTTATTACGTTTTGAATGGTTTCATTGTATTGTATACGAGCTGTGCCTCGGTATTTCGTGGTATTACCCACATTGCACCGATCCTATATTTTGTCTAGCGTTTTGATATTATATAGTTTTCCTCAATAAATGGACCATCTAACAGTGAATTAATTTTTCTAATCGGATCAGTGGTTCCTGAAGTTTGCGCGTTTAAACAAACAAAAAACTTTTCAGATTATAATATTAAAAAGATACTTGGTACAACAACATAACATTGTAACAGAACTAATTGGAAACTATTGCATTATGCAAAAAATTCGTGGAATTCATTATAAAATTCAAATTTTCAGTAATCAGCGCACGTTGTACCCACTTAGAGTGAAATTCCAGCTGCCATATTTTACTAAGTTCCTGAATAAATTAATATCTACCCGCGTTCTGAAATTAATATTTTCTTTCAACAATATTTGCATTCTTAATTGGTCCATTCATTTATTACAAAAATTGGTAAATTTCTAACGTTTTCAGTGTGAAATTTTCTTGTTTCTTAATTTGGGTCTAAGCATAGCTTTTCACATTTTTAATTTTTAGTGACGATTTTTTTTTCTATTTAGATGTTTGTTTCTTCTACACTCATAATATCATAAAGGCAAAATCTGTTTCTTTCTTGTTTGTATTTTCTTATATATATAATCTACAAAGATACTGAATCATATACTCATAAACATAGAGCCTATTTTTCTCTGGTTTTATCTCGAGAAAACCGGGGTAAGCAACTAATTACTTACAGACACATACATATAATCCTTTATTTCGGCTCTCCTCAAGCTATTTAGGTTTTGGTTACCTAATTAATTTTGAACACAAATTTCTCATAACACAATACAAAGAAATTTAAATTAGAGGTAATTAGCTCAAATTCGTAGTATGTGTTGTGTAATTTAGCAAATTAAGCAAAAGCTCTTTCACGTAAAAACTACTGAACCCATTACAATGAAATTTAGCACACATATAGAGGGTAACTTGGATTAACACATAGGATAGGTTTTATCCCGGAAATCCCACGGGAACGGGAACTATGCGGGTTCTCCTTTGAAAACGCGGGCGAAGCCGCGGGCGGAAATCTAGTTCATAATATATTATAGCAATAGAAATTGATTTCAATATTCCTTTATTCTCTAAGAGAATATTTAACTCAATATAATAATAAATAATTATACCACAGATTATAATAATATACAAGTAATTGGAAAGGGTATAGAAGAGAATTGGTAACATAAATTAGCGCGAAACCGAATTTCTTCCAAATTATGATGTATTCTGTATCAACACAGATTTTTGACACAAGTAATTTATCTTGTATCTCATAAATGTACCTAATCGTATCAAATAACTTTAATTACGTCTCCTTAATTATGTTGTTGTAATAAAAAAATACTATATAAAATACCTATAATATATTTAACAATAATACATTTTAACACAAAGCAATATCCGTTCCAAATCTATACTAATATTATAAAGCTGAAGAATTTGTTTGTTTGTTTGTTTGTTTGAACGCGCTAATCTCGGGAACTACTGGGCCGATTTGAAAAATTCTTTCGGTATTAGATAGCCCATTTATCGAGGAAGGTTATAGGCTATATATCATCACACTACGACCAACAGGGGTGGAGCCACGGGGGTGAAACCGCGCGGAGCAGCTAGTCGTTTATAATAATTAATACCTACCTATACAAATTAACATAGTTAATGAATCAACCATCCTTTTGACTATATTCGAGATTCGTTAATTATTATAAGCCCCTGGTTAAATGGTATCAGATTTAATCTCAGCTGCAGATTACGGATTATATTACGTTACATTAAGTATGATGAGTAATAGAGACGGATTAGATATCCACTATGCTATGAGCTTGAAAGCGTACATGGATGTTGTTAGGCTGGATGGTTGTATGCAATGTGATAGCGTTTTTGTATAGTGATATTTTAATGGTATTAAAGACGGATTAGATAGCCACTATGCTATGAGCTTGAAAGCGTACATGGATGTAGGTAGCCTGGATGGTTTTATGCAATATGCGTTTTTGTACAGTGATATTTAAATGGTATCAAATTTAATCTTAGCTGCAGATTACGGATTATATTAAATTAAAATGTATGATAGGTAATAGAGATGGATTAGATAGCCACTATGCTATGAGCTTGAAGGCGTACATGGATGTTGTTAGGCTGGATGGTTTTATGCAATGTGATAGCGTTTTTGTACAGTGATATTTAAATGGTATCAAATTTAATCTTAGCTGCAGATTACGGATTACGTTACATTAAAATGTATGATAGGTTATAGAGACGGATTAGATAGCCACTATGCTATGAACTTGAAAGCGTACATGGATATAGTTAGGCTGGATGGTTTTATGTAATATGTTAGCGTTTTTGTACAGTGATATTTTAATGGTATCAAATTTAATCCTAGCTGCAGTTGACGGATTAAATTACGTTACATTAAATTGTTTGATGAGTAATAGAGGCGGATTAGATGAGGTCTGGAGCTTGAAAGCATACACGGATATAAGTTACTCTGGATGGTTTTATGCAATAATAAATGATAACGTGAAATAATATGATATTTTGACGGTGTAGTAAATGTATTTGCGTAATCAATGTAAGCATTTTGATCTTTCATACATCAATATGCAAAAGATAATAAAATTTCTTACAAGGAGATAATTATAATAATGTGCATCAATGTACAAATGTATATATTATTATTTCAAACTGCATAATTATTGACAAAATTAAAATAACTTTAATATTTAAAATACAAACTACAATCATCATTTCACCTGTAACAAAAACAATTCTCAGCACACACAGAGCTCTATGCATTTTAATTAAAAGTAAATTAAGTACGATATTATCAGTACACCTTATCACGAGATCCCTGAATGTAGCAATTTAGCGGAAACATCCGAATCTCCATATTCAACAGCTCAGCTTAACATTTAAGTGGCTACATCGAAACCTCGCATCTCTAGCTTTTAGTTTAGGTCTGTAGTACACACCTATGCTAAGAGATAAGAGATTTGATTCAGTATTCACGAGGTAAAATAAGTAATAGGTGGGTAGGTTTTACGCAGAGTGGGCGAAGCGAAGGCATATGAAGCAATTGCCCAGCAAAGCAGATTGTTTATCAAAGATAGACATTTTGACGTGACAACGTCTTATAATTCGATAGAGCCGGCTACACGCCCGAAAAAACATGACTCATGCGGCGTTACCTCGCTCTGAGGCGTTCCATGTAAGGCTTGAAGTGCAAGCGAGAGCGCGGAACGAGCGACAAAGAAGCAGAATCGGACGTTGTCACGTTCAACTATCGTCAGTAAACCGACTTTACAGACAACCAATTTTTTTTTTAAATATAGTTTCTAAATCGCTTGTCGAGATTCAAAATATGTACACAAACTTTAAAATTCTATACATACACACAATAATAAGCTTCATTCAAATTTATCATTTAATACCGTATAGGTAATTGTTTCATTTTTATTTCACCTCAGCATGGCGAAGGACACAGGTTCGGATTCCAATTTTTTCAAACACCATACAATCTATAAAAACACACCACTAGCATCAGATATTATAGCTTCCCCTACACCACCAGGCTTATAGTATTTCCCGGAACGTTGTTTTAATTTCGCCTGAATATCAGAGTTGAGGAAATTATGTCATTACGTGAGGAAATACTCCGTGACTGTCTGTACATTTACATATTTTATGGATTACAGGCCGCGATCTGGTCTCTAGAATATTTTATTCATTTTTACGCGAAACGCAAGGAGGAATGTTAATTGTAACATTTTCTTGTGTTTGGTTTTCATAAAGCCCCTCTTACATTTATATTCAGGATTTCAGTTCTTCTCGAGTATTGAAGACATTTGACGGGTTTAAATGCGGTTTTCTAGATCGTGCTATGTAAAGTGTTCATTGAAATTATTTTATTTCTTCGATTATCGCTTCATTTTTTATCTATTTATATAATATCTTTATAGTATTGTCACTGTTATTTTTTTCCGATTCAACCTTTTGCTCGTTTTATACAGATTTTTTTTTCTTAATTATCATTAATTATTTGATATGTAAGAAATAAAGAACTTTTAAACTGCCCACATTACCTTTCCTTATATTTTGTAGAGTTGAACTCAAACTCAAACTCAAACATTTATTTATTCAATTCGACTTCTTTTAGAAGCACTTTCGAATCGTCATTACATATTTTTAACATTTACCACCGATTGATTTATGTACTTGATTGATTTATTCACATTATTATCCGTAGATATTTTTTAACACCTATATTAATTACTAGCTTTCCGCCCGCGGTTTCGCCCGCTTTGTCTAAAACCTAATAAATTATATACTAAAACCTTCCTCTCTAATCACTCTATCTATTACAAAAAACCGCATCAAAATCCGTTGCGTAGTTTTAAAGATTTAAGCATACATAGGGACAGAAAAAGCGACTTTGTTTTATACTATGTAGTGATTTAAACATTTTATATACTGTCTGATTCTCGCATAAATCTTACCCAGGTATTTATATGTCGATGTAGACAGCAGTGTCTGCGAAAACCCCAAGAAATCTAGCTCCCAGAATTTATGGATACAGTCGCTTTTATGTAAAATGATAATATTTTTCCTGACTTTTATGTTTTTCGAAGATATCTCAGAAACAATGGCTGAAATATGGGTCTGATTTGAGTTTATGATAGAAAAATTGTTTTATATTTGGGCCACGGCCTATGGTTTTTACTGAAAATCAGCGTTGCTGTAACTCAATAAATGCTGTGTTATCTGTAAACCACACTGAACGAAATAAAGATTGGAAAAGGTTATATTATTAAGTATCAAAAAAATACATGCATATTGTATGTTACCATAATACATATTTTTACTTGATCCATTTTGTTTTTGCAAAAATGTTTTCAACCTTAGAAAAACATATAATGAAAAAACTGCGAGCCTACCTTATTTACAATTAATTTACACATTTTACACATACCTTAAAATATAAAACACAACACAATAAACAAGGGGTTATATTAAAAACGACCGCCTCCTTGGTACAGTGGTTGACGCGTGAGCGTAGAACCGAGGGGTCCTGGGTTCGATTCCCGGTGGAGACGAAAAAAAAATGTTTCGGTCTAACAGGACACAGAAGGCTGATCACCTACTTGGCCCTAAAGAAAGTCGATCAGTGAAACAGATGTATAATGCATCTGCCCCTTACCCCACTAGGGGACATGGGACTTCACTTTTTTTACGTTTGAGTTTGAGTTTGAGTTTATATTTAAAAAGAAAAATAGAATCTAAAGCACTTGTAGCCTTGTAATCCCACCAAAACATTTTCATGTAAAATGTTGCCAAGACTCTCATATACTCTATAAAAGTTCTGAGATCTAATTTAGAGCTAAGCGTCTAACTCTAAACGTCTTAACTCTACAAGCCCTAACTTAACAAACTCTATGCTTAGCTTATATACTATAATCTATCTCTGCAAATTTTTTTATCCAAATTCGATCGGCCATTCTTGCGTCAAAGAGAAACAAACATTCATAAAAATAGTTGTACACGGTAGGATAATGTTTTTTATGAACAGTAAGTTGTTTATTGATAGATCATTTATCGAAGCTATTTCTTTTCAAATTTCAAGTAAGTAGTCATTAGATTATCGAGTGCTGTTAAGTATCCTTCAAGATAAGTATTCTTAACTTAAGTTTAAGATGAGACTTCAATCTTTACTTTGAAAATGTTTAAAACATTAAAATCATTTTAATATTTACATTATTTAATTGACTTGTAAATTATATTACGAAAGAAACCAACCAGATAGAATGGAAATCTAAAAGAATTAAATAAATAGTTTTCGCACTTAAAAGTCGGTTTCTCTGCCCCTATATCCCTATTTATTACTTAATTCAAAACTACACAACGGATTTTCATGCAGTTTTTTTAATAGATAGAGTGATTCTCAAGGAAGGTTTTAGTATATCATTTATTGGGTTTAGACAAAGCGGGTGAAGCCGCGGGCGGGTCGCTAGTTTAATATTATAAGAAAATGCGGATTGTTAAATGGCTGTTACACGCTCCGGACATCGAAGAGGGTGGCCCGAAACCTCTGTCCGGAAAAAGCTGAATCACCACTATCTGTAAATACTGCATTTAATATTACGAACGGTTTTGGCGACATGTGTGAAATTCATGATTTTTTTCAGAAAATTCGTTATAGTGTTGACGTTACTACAATTTTTAAATTGCAAAAAATATGTATATTGAAAACAAGACAAGTTTTTTGTATTTATGTGATTTATCTCGACGTGTCTTAAAACTATTTATTGATTATTTTGTATACCTATTATATTATTATGTAGATATTTCGTATTTGTTATTACTTAAAACTGATTGTGGCTTTTTATAAAAATACTGGATCGACTCATCTCCTTTAATAAATAAGTGTAATGTCGATTCGTTTTTTTATCATAATCAATAACCATAATATTTATTTGCTTGTTGTTATTAAAACAGAAGATATAGTTAATTTTTCACAGTCGAATAGAAAACCAAACTCCTTTTTGAAGTCGGTTGAAAAATATTGGCTTCTCAAGGATAGCCACGGATAGCTATCTACACTAATATTATAAAGAGGAAAACTTTGTTTGTTTGTTTGATTGTAATGAATAGGATCATAAACTACTGGACCGATTTTGATGAAATTTGGCACAGATAATCTTTAGACCCTGAGAAAGAACATAGGCTACCTTTTATTGCGAAATATGTACCACGGGCGAAGCCGGGGCGGACCGCTAGTATATAATACAAATCGTTACCCTGATTTAACTCAAACAAAGGAAGCGCAAACATCGGTTGACGATCGGATTGGGCTTATCAAAGTCGGCGTGATAAGCCCTCAGGGGAAATGGTGATGGAATACTTTTAGTTTATCTTTGCAATGTGTAAATATGTATTGATTAATTTTCAGTAGGCTTTTTCCGTATATTTTTAATCAATTAAAAGTGTTCTTTGAATTATCAATGCTGAATTCGAAGCTTCTTTCAACAACTATTTGGTGCAGGTTGATATTGGTTTTTCGACCTGTATTGTGTAAAAATGTGAAATTGTTATATATATTATACAGGGTGTACCAAAAAGTAGTGATGAACGGAAGCTGAGAGGTAGAGGACCTAGAGGGCTATCCGAATCACCCCCATGTATGTTATGCGATTTTTCGTATTTTCGGAGTTATGACGTTTTTTTCAATTTTTCACCTATCGCCGAGTACGATGATATTTTCACTCATGCTGACGTCAATGATTGCGCAAGATGCTTGATTTTTTTTGTGTGCTAAGCTGAAAGATAGGCCAATTCAGTATGGTAACATTTACTATCGTTAGATCTTTGAATGGAATAAAAAAAAGAATTAAATGGCAAGAAAGATAAAATTACCCAGTATGTTCACCACTTCAAGGGCCCGTAAAAAAATAAAATCACATAAAAAAAGTTTTCCGTTTGACTTTTAAAAACTTGCTCTATCTATCAGATAGCTACCCTGAAAATTTCATTTTATTATTCAGAAGGCTTCAATCGAAAAATTTAAATCTAAATGTGGTAAGTGCAAAAATTTAATTAACATGATGATCATTAAAACCAATAAATAGGTGTTTAATTTCCAGAAATTTTTAAAATAACCCCGCTGTTGCTCAATGCAAGTGCGACATCACCGTAAAAAGTTGTCTTTTAAATGTCTGAATGCCCTTTTATCATTTTTAATGGTTTCTTCTGCTACTATGAATTTCCGGGTTATTTCGTCCAAATTGTGGCA